>PVHP010015938.1:0-36610 GCA_004024765.1 Zapus hudsonius | reverse complement strand
GGAAAGGGATGTCTGACTATGCATAAGCCACCAGAGGGAAGTACATGGGCATCACATGGACACATGCATGTCCATACACCACACACAACACCACATAAAAACACACATGCATGCAGGAATAAAGTAAAAATTAAATATACAAATAAAAATTCAATTAACACCTGTTGAATGTGGCAGAACTTGCTAGATAGTTTCCAACGCCAACTAATTCCATTTATTTAGGGTCGATTTTTTTCACTACTTTTCTAATTTTTAATCCTTATTTTCTCAGTATCCATGACAGAGTTATAAAACATCTCCCATATTCAGTGAATAACTTAAGGGATAGATAGACATGAATACACACGCATAAACTGAAGGAGTATATGATATCCGCATATTAGGAGGCTGTCCGCAGTGTGATGAGGAAACTGAGGACATAGGAATCTAGCAGGCTGCTTTCTCTAGACAGGACCAGGGTGTGTAATGATGGGGAAGAAGAAAACTCTCTTTGTTAGCAATGTGTGGCTTCACAAAGCATTTCTTACCAAGTGAAGGAGGATTAGTGGGGCATGTCCTGATTGGAGGCATGATTCTTAAAATCATCCCCATGATAGCAATGGGCTTTTTTCTATTCTGAACCAAATTGAGGGAGGTTTCCAAAGCCTCACCTAGAATATGAGAGCCTCATGGAGCCTCCAATATGAATGACTACTTGAAGGAAGGCTGCTTGGCCAAGCTCTGGCCTTCTGAGAAGTATTCTTAGGAGGTAATTTTGATTCAAGTAATTTGACATTTTGGACCAGTATTTTGTTATTAGGTATAATATCATACTGTTATTTATGGAATAAATGGATTTGTGTCTATTTCCTGAAAATAACTAATACTTTTAGAATATATTGTTTTATTAAAAATATCAATTTGTCACTTGATAGCTCTTGCTCTCCATTAGTGCAACTGGAATAAATCGATTTAGTAAAGTGAATCGCACTCTATTGGATTTTACCCAGTAATAATTTGAAAGATTCTCAGAGAACCTCTTCTTTGGAATTCCATTCACCTCTCTTCTGATCATCTCAAACAAACTGACCTACTGTGTGACAAGATTCCTTGCCTTGATCATATACTGACTCTCATTTTTTCTCCTCTTTTGAAAAGCTGTGGCATATTTTTCAGGCCTCCACAGTTGCCATATGTCAGAACGATTCTATGAAGTAACTTGTGGCCCCTGCATTGGGCCCTGTCTACCAGCCACATCAATCTGCTCCAGAAACTCCGAGGGTAAATATATGAACACACTGAATGTGTTCTGAGTCCCCAGGGAACAAGAGATGTGGAGGACAGATGCCAGAGGTGGGAGAAGGTATCTCTCTTGTAATGTTTTACATTTGGCAGTAAGACTATTTATAAATCTTTTCCCAACATTGTTTCTTGTCTTAATCCTCAAAGGACCAGTTCTAACTATGATCCTCCTTTCTTTAATGATAGAACTAGGAACACATAAAAACAATGTCTATTTCCAGCCCCCTGTATGGAGGCTCTGACATATTTCAAGCTTCTGTGAAGTTCTATGTTCTCCTTTTAGTCTGGGGAAGGATTCTTCTTTCAGAGCCATGTACAGATGTACTTTTGGCCAAACAGATACATAAGATCATTAGTAAAGGGTAGAGAGGGTCAGCTCTCTTATTGTGTGGAGCCTTGGACCCAAGTTTAGCTGCTTCATGTCAATTAGCAACTGAATTATGGCCTACACCTTTCTTATCACCAAAACAAACCAAATATCCTGAAAGGGACTTACAGACAAAAAGTAGCAAAAGTTTTGAGTTTCTATGTGTTTACTTGCTCTGGAACCATTCTCTCTGTCTCTGTCTCTGTCCCTGTCTCTGTCTCTCTCTCTCTTTCTGTTTATGTTTTCATTTTGATAAAGAAGATGCCATAATTTTTTATTAACCGACATTTGACAAAGATTCGCTATAATATGTAGGGAAAGAATGCATTTTTTTTTAGTTTTCTGCATGGTGTAATACAAAGTTATTAATGAAGGCTTTTGATCAAAATAGAACCATCAATAGGCTTGTTATAATCTATAACCCTTCTAAATGCAGTTTGTCATTTTATTGCTTAAGTAATGATAGTAAGAATTTTTAGTTATAGTATGAGGCATAGACATAATTCATTAAATCTTAAGTGTTAAATAAATAAAAAGCCAATTTAATACATGCAGAATAAAATTTAGACTCAGTGCTATGGGTATATGATTTAATCCTTATAATTGCTAAGTGACCCTTTTAAAAATGTAATAAGAATACTTTCTATGTTATACAGTTGAGATAATGTATTCAGTATGCATCTCACTCTATGGGCTGAATAATCAGTAATTAAATTAGGTAATTGTCTACCTGGAAATTAGATTACTACTTTTCCAAACATGTTAAAAGCCTATCACCATCAGGTTTAAGAATTTTCCAAAAATTTCTCTTCTTTATATAGACATATGTGTTTGCTGGCTTGAGACATGGTCTTTCTAAGTAATCCTGATTGGCTTCAAACTCACCATCTTCCTTCCAGAGCATCAACAGTGACTTGATTGGATTTCATTTGTATGTGATATGTACAGTCTTGTTTCCTCTCTCTCTCTCTCTCTCTCTCTCTCTCTCTCTCTCTCTCCCTCCTCTTCTCCTCTTTTTTAAAAATATTTTCTTTATTCATTTTCAAGCATATATATATATATATATATATACTCTCTTCTTTTTTAAAAGATATTTTCTTTATTCATTTTCAAGCATATATATACACTCTCTCCTCTTTTTAAAAATATTTTCTTTATTCATTTTCAAGCATATATATATATATATAGATAGATAGATAGATAGATAGATAGATAGATAGAGAGACAGAGAGACAGAGAGAGAGAGAGAGCACCAGGGCCACCACATTGTGGGTCTGGCATATGTAGGTATTGGGGAATTGAACCGGGGGCCTTAGGCATTGGAGGCAAGTGCCTTAACCACTGAGCAATCTCTCCAGCCCTTTCAATCTCCTCTTTAAGAGTTAAAATTAGGCAGGCACTCTGCCACACTAAGGTATATTCTAACTAAAAAAAATTAGACAAGATCTCACTAAGCAGCCCAGGTTGAACTTCAACTCCCTCTGTAATTCCAGTAAACCTTGAACTTGTGATCATCCTGCATCAGCCTCCCAAGCAGCTAGGTTTATAAGACTGCCTGGTCAGGACCTGTCCCCCTTTCTCCTCCTCTAATATGTAACTGTTTCCCCCTATGTTTTAGCCTTAACAATATTGAAGTTTACTTATCATACATTTTGTATTCTGTCTCTCATGCAGGGCTTGAAGGTTTGTTCATGGTTTAATTGGGTTTCAATGATATTATGGAAAAGTATCTCTAAACTCTGGTATCAAACTTCTTATTTCATTATGTAGGAGAGAATTTCATGTTGTTATGTCTTAAAAGTTTGGAGTTACCTTCAATTGGTGGACAAAGTTGTATCTGCAAATTTCTTTGTTCTAAAGTTACTGCTTTGCCCTTTGTAACTAAGAGATGTCCTATGGGGAATTAGGTCACAGCTTTGCAAATGTCCTGTTCTCCATCACACTTCGGCTCCTTATTTCAGTTGTCACTGATGATCATCTTCTGCAGCAATTTCAACATGGTAACTGTTGAGGAGTTAATATCTACTTCTCAGGTTCCATCCACGTCAGTCATTCACTTTTAATATTTCTTCATATCTGCATATTCTCAGAAATGTTTATGAGTCTTAATCCAAAAAAGTTGAATTTGAATCCCAGTGTTATTTTTTTTTCTTTCTGGGATCTACGCTATATTAAGGGGAAAGCCACTTACTCTTTTAAAATGGTACCAATCATTCTGAGTGTCTATGGTTTTACTAGGAATTCATGACTCACCAGTGCCTGGGTCTGAACCATTCCTATGAACTCATGATTTTCACTGAATCCCCAAATTACACAAATCCTAATTAGAATGAATATGCATTATCCCAGGGTGATCATATTCCAAAAACTGCATTCTAAATGCTAGATTCACAGATTTATTCTCAATCATTCTACACGGATTACAATCTATAATCACATTGGTAGAAGTGAACAAAAAAATGCTTGAAGTATGTAGCATGTTCCAAGTTCTTTAGGGATTGGGTAGGAGTCAGGTCAAATGCAGTAAATCAAGTTGCTGGCTATATCAGAGAGTATTTAGCCTTAGAAAGACCAAGTCCTCATCATGATTCTTTAAATTGTGATCCAAAGATTGAAACCTCAGACTATAAACTGAGTTTCCACAGTTAAATAATGTGTGTGTGTGTGTGTGTGAGAGAGAGAGAGAGAGAGAGAGAGAGAGAGAGAGAGAGGTTTTCATTGCCAATTTGACTGGATTTAGAAGCAGCATCCAACTATACTCATGATGCCTCTATCATGGCGTCACCAGAAAGGTTTAAGAGAGTAGAAAAGACTCATCTATCTACCTGAAGGTGGAGACACCATCCCATGGTCTGTGGTCTCAGGGTGAATAAAAGAAGAAAGTGAGCTGAACACCAGCATTCATCTTTCCATGCTTGCCAACTGTGAACATAATGGGACCAGTGACCAGAGAACCTGCACCCAGGCTCTAGCTACTTCTCATCATCCCGTCATGAGGGACTGACCCGCAAACATAAGTGAGAACAGATCTATCCTTCCATTAGTTGTTTTCCCCAGGTACTCTGTCACAGTGAGAAAAGGAACAATAAAGTAACTATATATATATCATTTAATGTGCATGAATTATTTTAACAGATACCTAAAGAACATAAATGAAGAAAAAAGAATCAGATGATCTAATGCTATTCTGGTCCCACTAATTACCAGCATGCCAAATCGCAAATCCATTTACACTGTAGTTTCGGTTAATTGGAGAATTGTCTAGCACACACATTTTTTTTTTCTGTTGAAATATAACGTGAACTAAGAGACCCATAGAAGGTAATTGTTCAGACTCTCTTAAGTTTCCATTCAGACAGCTCCCTGGGGAAGAGCATGAAAGGGTTACCCTTCACTTCTAAAAGTTATCTAAGGTTATGGAACTAAATAGCACTTTCATTTTAATATTTTCCTTGAACCGTTTGTCTCGTTGTTGGCTGCGACTGAATTTCAAATTGGGGGTAGAAGCAAAAGTTGCTAAAATTAGACATTTAATTTATTCTGTCAATCACATGTGCTCACTTCTATCTGGCTAACTTGTAATATCTGAATGTCTTCATCTAATCATTCATCCCTTCTTTATCCACAGGATTTTTGAAAGAATAAGTAAAAATGAAAGACAAATTTGTAAAGACAAATACTGTAAGGTCCTCTGGTCCCCACAGAAAATAGATATATTTTTTAGTTAACATACCTTTACATTGCTATTGAATAATGCAAAAAAAAAGAAAAGAAAAGGAAAGGAAAGAAAGGGAAAGGAAAGAACAGGAAAGGAAAAGAAAAGAAAAGAAAAGAAAAGAAAAAGTTTGGCTGTACTCTGCAGGGCACCTGGGCCCTGGAAGCAGGGGTAGCTGCAAGAGAAAGTTGGCATTATGTAGCAGAAATATCATTTTTAATTATGTGGTTCTGAAGGGAATCTATTACACACTGCTGAGATACTAAAATCAAACAATTTATCTATAAGACAGCTCTGTCTACAATCTAGAATATATATATCTCGTGTCACTGAAGGAAATAGAATGAAAGGGTATTTTTATTTCTGTTATATTCTGTTTACAAATTAATCCTTTAAATTTTGCTGGTGAACTATGTTGTGCCCTTACATATTGCTTGGTTCCTCGCTATCTGTTTGGTTCTCCCTGGTTTCTTTTTTTCCTAGTAGTAGAAACTCAAGTGGCCCAGGCTTTCCACCCTCCCTTCAGTTGGTCTGGAGTCTTCCTGCACAGCTTTTGCCTCCTGTTCCAAATGCCCAGTGTCAATGAGAATTAAAAAAATCAGAATTTCCATAAAAACAGCAGCATCCACCTAAATTAATATGAACACTTTTTTTTTCATTTCAATCAAGATGCTGGAAAGTACTTGAAATATATCTTTCTCTTCTCACATGCTATTTGCATTAAAATGTAAATTTATACTTATACCTACCTGCTTGGGGATAATGGCTCTGCATTATTTCTGATTTTCCCCTTAAGGTATCAAGGCAAATGAAAGAAGTTGGTTCACATTTGTCTTCTCCCCTTGCTTCCTAGAGAGAGAGAGAGAGGAGAGAGAAAATCTGCCAAATTCATTACTCTATATACATTGGGGCTCTAAGCAAATCAGATCTATTAACCATCAGGTACAAGCTAAGTGCTTTTAAAACAAATGCGTGAGTTTATTTTAAATTAATGTATGCTTTCTATATTCTGTAATAGCGTCAGAAAATTTGATCAAAACCTGGCCCAGCAGAATGATCATAGCTGCACTGCCCTCTAGTGTAGAATTGTAGATATAGCAATACAAATGCTAAAGACTTTTTTCCAGCATACCCTCCTGAATACCTGAGTGCCACTGCACGTGTGTGTGTGTGTGTGTGTGTGTGTGTGTGTGTGTGTGTGTGTGTGTGTGTGTAGCTTTTTAGAATCAAAAGGAAGTGATATGCCATCATATAGGCCTTTGAAGGCTGTTAGTTTCATTCTGAGATATAATGTTCTCAAAGACTATCTTTTTCCTGATGCCAAAAGCAGACCCTACTAAGCTATTTTCAGCTAACCTCTGGCAATGTGAGTGATGACACACTGTGATGATCACTTATAGAGGTTTCATTGCCGTACATCTTAGAATATAAATTTCTCAATCACAATTTTCTTTCACCCTGGGTGTTCTTTAGAAAGCACGTGCAACTCCATTTAGAGATGAAATACTGTTGCACACAGTTCACTTGATATTTTGTGTTCATAAAACAGCTCAAATGAGAAAGAAAAGAAATGATATTTAGAAGCATTTACCCATATCTAATACTTTAGTATTTTCATTTACAATTATCTTTTCTTTTCTACCAGACAAGTTAGATTCATTTAGGATATTTTTATTTGAAATCCATCAGAGAAGTCATCTTTGAAACATCTTCTAGGCTGTGATGAGGAGTATTCGAGATACTTGAATTTTGACGTGCAGGATTAAGAGAGAAGGGGGAAGAGGAGAGGAGAGTAAGTGAAGGAGAAGGAAAGAGAATAGAGAGAAAAGGGGAAGGGAGGACATCGTTGGTGGGGATTGCAGGGGGGAGAGGAAGAGAGGAAAGTGTTGTTTTAGGTAGACATGTAAAAGGACTTATACTTTTAGTTTCTGCTGGACATTAATTTCTAGTATAAATACATAAAAGCACTGAATCTCATCACTGATTTGTCATTGATTTAAGCAGTTGACACAAATTTTGTAGGTTCTTACACTTGCTGGATGGGGGCTATTTCAGTGTCACCAAATTTCAGTGTAACCAAATTTATTTGAGCTTACAGGAGAAAATTTGATTATAATTCCCCCTCCCACATACATGGACACATAAAAGGCATGCGCCTTTGCACGCATAGGTGCAGGCACACATACAGACACAGTGACACATATATGCACACACTTGCACCTGCCCACTGATGTAGTTCTCAGTTTTGATAACTAGGCGAGAGGATACAGTGCATCCTATTGAGTTTTGCCCAGGATTTTTGACTTTGTTCTATTTGCCTAACATCTAGCAGGTATTGTTTTGACTTTCCTGGGAAACAATCTTGCTGAAAACCCGATTTTCAATCTTCTACCCATCAAAAGTGTCTATAAACAAATTTATGAAAATGCAGCTTTTCTTAGTGGTCCTTTGGTATTTTTGTCCATCTTTTTCTCTTATGTCACAATATTACAATATACAAATTTATCAGCTTGAGGAAAAAATTGCGCTACTTAAAAATAAGATACACTTTGATTAATTTTTATCTATTATATATATTTTACATTTCACTTAGTTTACCTTTCATCTTCACAATAAAAATATTCTTCTTTATTCCATTTGTCATAGTCAGCCACATGCCACTGGGATGAATCTCCAAACCAGGCACAGTTATGGGAGGAAGGGATTTATTGAACTTACATATCCAGGGGAAGCACCATAATAGTGAAAGAGGCTGGCTCCTTTATACATGATGATGAGAGAAAGATAGAGAGAGAGAGACAGACAGAGAGAGACATACAGAGAGAGAGAGAGAGAGAGAGAGAGAAAGAGAGAGAGAAACAAGCAGGTGAGTAAAGGAAGAGACATATCTTTCCTCTGGAGCTTTCTTATATCCTGCCCTCTACTGAGAGGGCCACCCACTTAGGGAGAATGGCTCACTCTGGAGGGGGTAGCTCATCTTTTACGTAATCCTTTCTGTAAGCAACCTCAGAGACACACCCTAGATTACTGTGCATTACTAAACAGGTCAAGTTGACAACAAAATTTAACTATCACACCATTTAACTATCAGAATGTAGTTACACTTTGTCTCATTCTATTTAATTTTTATTTAGAAAATATTTTGTTTACACCCAATTGAAGCGTAATTAAGCAGTTAAAATTTGCCTAAAATATGCCAAAATTTTTCAACTAAAGTGAGGATGACTTAAAACAGCTAGGCTGCATGTGGGCCTTAAAAATAGAGCTGCAACAGACTGATATTAAATTTGGGTCAAACTGATAAAAACATGATCAACAGTTTTTTAAAACTGACAAATTTCAAAAATAAGCAGTAAGATCCAGTTATTTTTCAATGTTTATACCCTTTAATACATTCTAATATATACATATAGATTTCTCTATAAATAACTATGAGTGTGCAGAACAATATGCTATGTGGGTCTGTAGATCCATTCTGCAACCAAGAAAGTACATATTCTATAATAATAACTATTCCACTCTCACTAAGTGAACATTTCCTATTCTTTATGAATTCTTTAAGGTTCCCTTAGAAGACTATAGCTTATTTATTCTAAAATCAAAGAGAGAGTAAGATTATTTAGAATGGGAATGTTTTATATTATGACTGTAAAGCTTTACTAGCTGGTTTTTAATCTGAAGAGCTGACAACCCAGTCAAATACAAGAACTTGGAAGTCACAATTGGCATACATAGTGTCACCTCAATTAACTCTGACATGAATATCAAATACGCTACTTCCCGAGAAAGGCATAACATAGAATAAGTTGGTTTATAGTCAGAGAAGCTAAGGTAGAAGGCTACCTTGTTTGGCTTTGGCAAGTAACACATCTCTGATTTTAAGTTTCCTCTTGTGGGGCTAAACAACTACTTCCAACGAGTTTGTGAGGGAGGATTCTAGGGTGATTGATTTTGAAGTAGAGGGACTTTTGCAGGGAACAGAAAACATGTGATCTGAAAATGGATGGAGGAATAGAAAGGGTGGAGGGTATAAGAGGAGAATGAGAGCAAGGGTAGGGAAGAGGAACGGATGGGGAGGGTAGATCAATCAAAACTAAGCATTATGAAAATGGTATAAAGAAACATGTTACTTTGCATGCTAATTAAGCAAAATAAAATTTATATGCAGCTTCTAAAAAATAAAATAAATAATTTATATATGCAGGATTTCATATAATTTTCTAAACCATGATTTTTAAGAAAAACCCAATTTGTAATGCTCAAAACAAGAGAGGGTATGAACAATGTAAGGCCAGCTTATATGCAAGAAAACACTGGGACACTGTCTTCCCACATAATGTCTTCCCAAGGAGTGTCAATCACTGAACTCAGTAAAACCTCCATAAAATTGAGCTCATCAACATTTCAATGTAAATAATGGAGGCAGGGGGGGAAAATCATCAAATCAAAGAGAGGCTAGTCTGAAAGAAGACAGGAAGAAAGATCAGTGGAAGGGGGACGACAGGAATGAGAAGAGACATTGGGTTGGGAAGAATGATCAAATTACCTGATGCTCAAGTATGAAATTGTCAATTAAATAAATAAATATGATAAACATGAGGACTGTAACCTTCCTTGAGATTAAGGGATATTAAATTTAATAAAGAAAGTAGAAAAAATGATGTTTCGGGTCATTATGACACTAGAAATGAACCTGATCCACACAAAATACCTCTGTGAGAATGTAAAGCCTACCAGCATGCCCAGGAAAGCTGTACCTGCACCTGCTGAGCACACAGCTAAGATTTAATACCGAGATGGACATGGACAGGAAATCCATTCTGTAGGGTAGTGCTGACTTTTCTCTCCTCCCCAGAATGAAAAGGGTTTGAGAAAGTCTGTTTTTAACAACAACAAAAAATCATGTTTATTCAACTCAATATTAATTTTGAAATACATTGAACAATTTTGTATTTAAATACATTTCAGCTAAAGTCATCCACCGATAAACCTAAAGCCAAGTCAGAAGTGGTTATAATTTGAAGTCCCTAGTCTTCTATGTCAAATATGAATGCCAAATGCTCTATTGGGTCATGTGTACAGAATAGCATTCCCATCTATTAGTGAACAGTTGATTCACTAAGTGAAAATAAATGAACAGGATACATTCTCCAGAATGTATTTGATTTTGTACTAGGTTGCTTAAGAGAAATTTGACTAAACTAGTATTTGTTCCAGTATGTATCAATGAATAATGTTCAGGCTAGATAGCCAGGCAATCCTTTAACAGTAATATTTTCCACTAAAAATGTTGTAGAAGCATACTAGACATGACTCGAATTCATTTTAGCATCTTGTACCCTTTTGTATATGTGTGTGCATTTGTGTGCATGTGTTTGATGGCAGGTGCACATGTGTGCATATACATATTACTGTGGAGGACAGATTTTAATGTCAGGTCTCTTTCTCCAACACTCAACGTATTTATTTACTCAGTCAGGCTCTCATACTTGAACCCACCTAGCAAACTTGTCCCAGGTAACCACGGCCTCTGCTTCTTGAACACTGTAATTATGTGGTTTTTCATGCCCATATAAAACATATGTGGACACCAGGCATGTGAACTGTAGTCCTAACACTTATGTAATAAACACATTAGGCACAACCCTAACCCTAACTTATCTCCCTAGCTCATATGTAAATTCCAACTACAAATAAAGAAACTACAAAGAGGGAAATAGAGATATAGCCTGTGAGAATGTGCAGCATTTAGTAAAGAGTTGGGGATAGTGTTCTCTGGAGTTTTTCATGAAGAATATTGCGATCTCTGATTTAGGATTTACACTGGAATAGAAGTGACACACTTTCCTATGACGTATATGGGTGCATGTGGTATTTGATGAGAAAAATAATAATATAACATTTTTAGTCTCCTGACATAAGCAAGTAGTCTGTGGCACCATTTACTAAGAACAGTGACATAAGTGAAGAACAAGTTACAGAAAAAAATGTAACTATTAGTTTGGATAGAACAATTTTACATAGACTAGTCATTGAGAGGTAATGTTGGATAGGCAGCTAGCTGGTAAGTAAGTCTCTTTGGAAATTAAGTGAGGAGAGACTTTGTATTGAACAGGATGCACATTATATTCCTTTGCATAGAAAAGGTATTTAATTGATAACATTTGGATAAATTACATTAGACAAGGAAGATTATTATTATAGAAAAGAAAATCTGCTCAAAGTATGGAATATTTTATTATACATCTTTGGAACAGGTCAAAAACTCATCAAAGGAGTGTGGAAAGGAACATTCCAGGACAAAGAAAGAGCAGAAGGAGGCTGTGGTACCACGAAATAAGGAGAATAGAGGATCATAATTATTAATATTATTATTATTATTTAAGATGATGATAGGTTGTTTAAAATTTTGTACAAACAATATGGCAAAATGAGGTATTTAAATTTTCTTACTAAGGCTGGGCTTAGTCATGGAGGGCATGTAGCTTGTAAGAACTCCTGGATTTACACAGAATACCACACAAATCGGGGAAATGAATAAGTTTATTTTCAAAAAAGGGGGGTGTGAAAACACCAAACGTTGGCAGTATTTTGGGGGATTTTACTGGCCAAATAAATGGACCAAACTTAAAAATAGAAGTGCCAAAACCGATTTTTATTTCTCCTTTATATGCTTCACTTTTAAGAAACTGTAACTCTTCAAGAACCTCATTATAAGCACACTCTTCACACTCACGCTGTCACAGTTATGTAAGTGTATTTCACCCATTTAAGGACACAGAACAGATGACTACATCTCTGACTCAACACTTGTGACTTGACGAACAGAGCAGCACCTGCTCTTTGAATTCCCACTAAGGTTCATGTCTATTATGCATGGCAAGATTTTATTAATCTCTCTGTGTTTCCATTCTAGGAAGAGGCTGGCACAGAGTGGACATGAAATTCTGGATGAAGGAGAAAATGAATATGGCATAAATTAGCAGGGTCCCGAATAATGTTACCACTGAAAATGAAAATAAAACATGCACTGAGCCTCAAAATTTTAAAAAGACTGATGACTAGAAGATCTATAATAACAACATTCCATACTAGTCAAAAAAGCCACTGAAGTGGAGAAAAGTAGCCCCACAAAGAAGTAAGAAAGGGGCTGGAGAGACGGCGCAGCAGTTGAGTTGTTTGCTTGCAAAGACTAACACCAGGAATCCAATCTCCATGATCAGTTGCACAAAGCATCACATGTGTCTGGAGTTCAGTGGTTGAAAGTGCTGGTACACTCATTCTCTCTGTTTCTATCTCTCTCTGTCTCTCTCACATGCTTGCAGATGAAAGTAAAGTATTTAAAATAGAAGTAACAGAAAATTCACTGTAGAAGGACAGATGTAGACTAGCATCCACAGGTTCATCCAAAGAGAAGCACTGAAGCCATCCACACTGAGTTCTCCTCTCAAGAGGGGAGCTCATAGTCACAGATCCATCTGTGATGACAGTGACTAGAAAAAGAAGATATAACTCATTTTCCATCTGACACCAAATTGCCAGCATAATGCCTAATGGTATTTTCACCAAGATGTAACCCTAATTATAAATAATGGTGTTCCAAGGACCAGGTTGAAGAGGGCTTTGTCCATGTATCCTCTATGGGTGTGGAGGCCAGGAACTACTGTTGCTGCTGCTTCCAGGACCACTGCTGATGCTACTCACACACACACACACACACACACACACACACGTACATACACATACACATCCCCACACACATACACCCCACCCACACATACACTCACCCGCCCACACACATACACACAAAAACACCCCTCACACACATACACCCCCACACACATACACACATATACACCCGACTCACATATACACTCACCCTCCACAAATATACATGCACATACACCCCACCCACACATACACTCACCCCCCACACACATACACACACATACACCCCACCCACACATACACTCAGCCCCCCCACATACATACACACACTTACACACAGACATACCCAACTACATACACAAACACCCCCACACCCCACCCACACATACACTCACACCCCACACATACACAGACACATACATACACATACCCCACACACACACATACACCCCATACGTACACTCACCCCAGACACACATACACACACACACACACACACACAGACTCCCATCGCTCTAGCTAATGTTCAGTTAAATTAAGCATTTCCATCTACAACTGGATCTCTACCTGCTTTTCCATTTCACATATTTCTTAAAGCAATTAGTCTCACTCAAGTGGGACATGATGTCAACAGATCGTCTAAATTACTGTGGGTATATTTCATTGACATCGTGGGTCATTCAGAATGTAAAATCTTTCTGTGACCTAAACTGCCTATTAATATCTGATGGGTGTGGGTTTTAATTTACATTTACAGGATGTCATCTTCAGATTTGCCACTCACTTGAAGAAACAATATTTTTTCAATTATGATGGAATATAGGTAGCTATCTTCCCAGGTATTCCCATTTCTCTATCAAAAGAAAAAAGCACACTAATCTTTGTTTGTTGGGTAGCAGTTAGCAGGAAAATAAGAATTCAGGGTCCATCAACCCTTTCCAAGTCCATGATGGTACATTTTCACTCCTATATTATTTTATATATATTTAAAATTTTTGTTAAACACAGAACTGTGTTTCATTGTGGTCTTTTTCCTTCTCTTCCCTCTACCCTTTTGTTTGCCAAACTTAGCCACCCTCTGACCATTCTCTTTCAGACGTGTTTCCTTTTGCTTGTTCCCCATCGCATCACCTCTTTTTTTATTATCCATAATTAGATACACTTAATAAGGGAATAATGTGTTGATGTCTCCAATTCCCCTATTTCCCTCTTCCCTGTCCCCTATCAGTTGGATATCCTCCTCCGTGGGCAGTCTGGATCAGTCCATGGGGCAGGGGGTTGTGAATAGCCTAGGAGTCAACCCGGTTCCACCCCCCCTTTGCATGTTGTTACTGAGGGGGCCATGTCTCTGGATATTCTCCCCCACCTTGTCTCTTACAATCTTTCCACCCCCTCTCCGATATAATCCTCAGAACATTCATTGCAGTGTCTATAAATCATCTTTCAGAGCTACCTGTCACTAATTTATCTCCATTTTATCCTCTAAGGATCCACGCTCCTTGAAGTAAGACTCCACACTTACCTTTCTAAGTTGTTGAATCATACAGAGCTCTATGTCATAATGTGTCCATTCAAATGAGGCAAGTATTGCCAGCTAAGTTCTATGGTTTAAATGCATTATGTTTAAAATATAATGCAAATAGTTCAGAGAGGAATAAACACCTGGACAATTTTTTTATGAAAGAATTCAAATATATTTAAATGCAAAAGTCTAGGTTGAATAAAATCTAATTTGTTTTTTGAAAGGTCCCTCAATTGTGTTACAAAAATTAATATCCCATGAAAATTAAAACCTCCAAGCATCTGATTATTCTTCACTTGTTTGGATTAATCTCTCTTTAAAAGAGACGGCTGGTTTACAGTGCAACTTCCTCCTCACCATCGCTACCCATTTTTCATCCTCTGTGTAATGTCAGACATTAAAACATGTCACTGAGCTTCATATCAGATCCTGTGATAACCTGCAGGATCGTTGCTTTCCCCTGTCATGTTAAGCCACACTGATATTTTTTCACCTCACTTCCTTTTCAATTGTCAGGAATCATCTTCAAGGTTTTATTTTATAACAAAAAAAATTTGCAATTTTTTAACAAAATAGGTGTGTGAGTTTTCTGAAGTCAACCACAATCATTGTATTTTAAAAATTAAAAAGTATTCATTTATAAATTAGTAATTCATTAATGAGAGAAAGAGATAAACAGAAACAGGGTCGGAGAATGGACCTGCTAAGGTCCTCCTGATACTTCAAATGAACACCAGACATGCACCACTTTGTGTATCTGGCATTACTTGGGTACTGGGGAATTGAATGTGGGCTATCAGGTTTTGCAAGCAGTTGTCTTTAGCTGCTGATCCATAACTCCCACCCCAAATCCACTATGCTAAACTTTATTTGCTTATTTTTAGGGGGGATGATGTTGGTTCCATTATTTTAATTCCTTTTTTCTTTCATTTTGAACCAACAGCTTGTCCTACTCGAAACATTTAATTTCAAAAAGTAGATGCTTTTTCTTTAAATGGCTCAAGTATAATTAAGTTACATACAACATTATGTCTGCTACTTAACCTAGAAAATAGCTCTTCCTAAAATTTCAATTAATTTTATAATTGTAATCAAAGTTTGTTCAGTCTATCATTTTTATTCTTAATGCTTATAATGAAGATATTTTGCAGAATTATAATTTGGATAAACAATAAATAATATTCTTAGAGGTTCACTGAAGATGATTTCATTTCTATCCACAGTGTTTCATATTTCTGTAAGTAGACTAATTTTAACTCCAAAATTATTACCAGGGTAAAGTTAGGTAAGGAATAAGAAAATCAAGTGACATCTAAGTTGAGACCGCATATTATTTCTTAGGCAAAAATGGTAGGTACTATTTTTAATAAAAGGGATAACTCACTGGGGACTTTAGAGAAGAGGACAGAATCTGCAAACAAGTCAGAGAGAAAAAGGAGTGCTTTGTATACTTTCATTTGGACATTAGAGGATTGTTTCAGATATGCCCAGAAGAAATTTCATTGCTTCATTGCTTCTAGCAATATATCTGATAATAAATTCTCCAGCCATGTTTAAGCAGTTTTAGTTTGGACATTCCACCTTTTGAATTAGGATTTGATAATCGTATTTCATGAAGCTTCAGTTTCAATTTTAAATTCAGAGTTTAGAATAGAAATATTTAACAAATGTCACTTAAGAATGCTTTCAATCTGAAGTCTCACACATGGAACGATCCTTTGAAATCTTGCCTCATAGATTCCTCACATGTATTACTTATTCAAAGTTGTCTACAACGTCTTCATATCTATCACTCATCTCATTATCTGCCCAGCCTCCAAGCTGCAGCCCTCACGACTCTCCTTCTCTAAACACACACGCACACACACACACACACACACTTCTACACTTCTATATGCATAATTGATAAGCTCTCCAGATAAACCCATAGAGAAATTCCCATCACTAACATGTCTAGATCTGCATTTTCATATTCACAAGTAACATTACAGTATAAGAAGATCAATCACAAAACATGATTAATTTTCAACACAAATCTTTTATTACTGAGAAGTTAAAAGAACACATGCCCTGAGGCTTGAGTCACGTTTATTTCTCACTTCCTCAAATTTTCTGTGAAAAATAAGATCTCTTCCCAAGCCCACCGACCCTTACGGCTCCATCCCCTGCACTTGTGCAATGGAAGAGCCAAAGCCTGGGTGAGGCAATCAGCAGCTTTTAAATTCAGCCAAGTAATTCACTTAGTGAGGGGGAGCCCTTAACTGGAACTGGGGACTTAGGGCGATATGCACTGGGACTCTTGGGCCCCCAATGAGAGATGCACTATGCGAGCAATTGAAGGAGAGGCTACTAAAAATAGAATCTAGCTAATTCAGAAATGTATATCTCAGTTAAACTATACAGATCTCACTCTCCAATGGAGATTCTGTTTGTATCTTTTAGAATGCAGCGAGAGAGCTGTGGCTCATCCAACCCTACCAATGAACTGCAGGCCTATAGCTGATATCCTGATAAGAGATGAACTACCCCAGACATACCATGGATGATCCATATGGAACCCTGCAGAGAATGATGGGATGAACAAGTGACCCATAGTCACAGCCAATCAGTCAGCACAGGATAAGCCAGTGAGACACCAATGATTTTTGACACAACCTAAAACAGAAGTACAGAGACCCCTAAGTTCTTAACAATAAGGCATCCTTAATACTCATCCACCATGACTCAGGGAACTGAGTGGAAGAGGGGGCAGAAAGATTGTGAGAGCCTTGGTGGGGGAGAATATCCAGAGACATGCCCCCCCCCTCAATAACAACATACTAGGGCTGGTGGAACCGGGCTGTCTCCTACGCTATCCACGGTCCCCTGCCCCAAGGACTGATCCAGACTGCCCAAGGAGGAGGATATCCAGCTGATTGGAGATGGGGAAGAGGCGCATTGGGGAACTGGGACAACACCTCATTGTTTTTCCATTAAATAATGTAACTCATTATGTACAATAAAAAAAAAAAAACATCTCTTCCAAAAATGCCTAATGGCATATATGCTACTCTATTATATGATGAAATAATTGGTTATTCAAATTGCTGTAATTGAAACTACTGATAACACGTTGGTAATCAGCAAAATCAATATTTGCATGAATTTAATGACATGACAGGATGGGTATCCCTTGAAAGAATTCTCTGATTCCTTGCAAAAAGCCCTATTTGATCACTGACATCACATCCACTCTGAGGAAAGGAACCTGTGATTTTCTGTACTTTTTACAAATAGAAATTTGGAATGGTGTGATATTCACTTTGTGTCACTGAAGTCTCTGGATACCTGGTAGAAAATCTTCCTGAACTGTCTTTTGGATACAAGTCTGCTGTTATGTTCATGAACTCATAGCAGCTGTGGTTTCCCGCACAACAGTGAGCCTGCCATGACTTCACCATCGATGGTGAAAGGATAAAGGATGCTTCCACACCTCTTAGAGTAGCTAATGGCTGCTTGAACAAGGGTATTCAGGTTCTTCAGTGGTGTAGCCACTGGTAAATCCACTTATGATCATACAAGCGAGGCTAATTTAACCCAAGGTTAAGTTCCAAAACTGCCATCAGTTGGGGATCAAGCATTCAGAACACATTAAGTTTATGGGAGACACCTGAATCAAATCACTACAGTGGGGATATAATCAAAACATGTTATACACATGTATACAAATATCAAAAATGAAAAATAATTATTAAAAAAATCTTTAACAATGACATGGAAAGTGTTTTATTTTTGAAATCAATAAAGAACTTGCCCAATTGAACACCTAAATATAGTCATCCAATTAATTAAATCATCATTATCTTGTTACTATAGTTAACATTGTCCTTTTATAGCTGAGAAAATAGATTATAATAGCAGTTAATGCCTATACCTAGGTATTCCTGAAAGGGCTCACCTTTGTTGCTGCCATCAGGTGGGTCCCTGGGACTGTTAGTAGCTAGTCACTCATAATGGCACACAGTCTCCATTAAAGAGCTCATGGTTCCCCTCCTGCCCTATTTTCATAAATACTGATTTCCTTGTAAAAAGTATTACTTGGAATGTGGATCCACGGAGTCTACTTATATATAGAAAACTTAAGAAAATTTAAGACAATTTTTATCCATTTATATTGTGGTTATACTTTAAAGCATACCCATATTTCAAAATCAAAAACAAAAAAAGAAGAAGAAAAAGAAGAGGGGAAGGAGGATAAGGAAGAGAAGGAGCAGAAAGCTAATCTCTGGAACCGTCCACTTGTTTAGCGAAGGTGTGTTATGACTACATCCCACACTGACCTTTCAGCTTGCATCTACAG
The DNA here is from genome assembly GCA_004024765.1 of Zapus hudsonius. Lineage (NCBI taxonomy): Eukaryota > Metazoa > Chordata > Mammalia > Rodentia > Dipodidae > Zapus > Zapus hudsonius. The sequence goes on along the minus strand of PVHP010015938.1, from coordinate 17,718 downwards.
CTGGAGGAAAAGGTCAAACCACGTCCCTGTTCTTCACTAATTACACACCTCTGGCAACAGGACAAAAGTTGATAGGTTAAGAGAAACACATGCTCCCTCCACACTTTGCTATGACAAAGTGCTTGTTAAAGTTGAAACCATTTGGTAATGTCTGTCCTTGGAAAAAAAAATGGAACTGAGGGTCACAATTTTAGAGTGATTGTAGTTTTATGTGGTGTACATAATAGTGGAAATTTGATAAAAACACACCTACCTGAGTTCTTGTCAAAGACCAAGTCTGTTTTGAAGATTTCACAGGGTGTTTTATGTTGACACTTTTGGAAAAATTGGCCATTGGTTTTCAGCTTGAATTCCAAGAATGGTACTGATCTGAAAAAATAAAAACAAAATTCAATCCCCACTCTTACAAAAACAGAGGAACAGAACAGGAAGACTATGGGAAAGAAAACAAAAATGGAGTAAAAGTTGTTCACTTCTCTGTACTGAGTTAAGAGCACAGACAGATAATCATAAATATAGACGTATAGCTGCAGGTCTTGGCAGAATCAGAGGCACACCTGTGGAGCATTTTATTAAAAATAAGAATTGGTAGTCACCAGTTCTGAAGTTTCAATTTCAGGGATCTAAGATGAGGACCTGAAACATACTATAATTACAGTTTTATGAATGACTCAAATGTTCATCAGGGCATAGTATCTGCTGGACAGAATGGTCCAAACAGAAGGGAAGGTCTACATTGCTAAATGTGATCAGAAACGGCTTCTCAGAACTGACCTCAGACTGCTGTAATCTTAGAACAATGTGGATTTATAATGAGTGCAGAAGAAACTGATAGCAATGTCCCTAGTGAAATAAAAAATTAATTCCAAATATGTGACATTGTTTGCTGATGTGCCAAAGTCAGTAACAGACACAGAGACAGAAAGACCAAAGGACCAAGCTGAGCTTATGATAGGTAGCTTTATGGGTTACCTGGAATACAGATATTGTTGTGAAGATGTTTTTGTAGATGAGATTCAGACTTGGAATGCTTCAATATGAGGGAAGGTATTAAAAGAAGAAGTTTCCCAAAGGAAAAGGAAATCCCAGACTAGACCTCAGCCTTGGCTCACATATTCTAGTAGTGTGCACTGCAACTTTTGCACTTTCTTACTCAGGCCTGATGATGTCATATCCAAACCTCTTGGCAAATCTATTTATCTTTATTTGCTTTTGTTTCTCTGGATAAACACAGACCAATACACTGTTATATGACTATTAATTAGCCCTACTCATGAAAGTATTTTCACTGTCTAAAAATGCTAGTTTCCAGCAAGGATCCTTTGGGCAGCAATGACCATGACTCCAGATCCTCATTCTTGCTGTATTTGTAGCATTTTAAATGGAGTCCTCTGTGCATGAGAGACCCTGATATTGTGAAAATCTGTGGGATTGTTCAGTCTTCCTTGAAGTTTGTTTGATTTAATTGTTCTTTCCTTGGAGTTTGTTTGGTTTATGTTCTTTAGGAAACATCTTGAGAATGTTCTTTATCTCAGATGAATGACTGTCAGTTCATTGTCTTATTAATTCTACAGAATATTTATTTTAAAGCAATTCATCAATAAACCCATAGACTCATTTATTAATAAGTCTACCAAATTAATCTTCCCTGAACAATCTGAAGGAAATATCTTATCAAAACTGATTTTTCTTTGATTCTTTCATATATAATAGGAAGTAACTGAAATCTCAGTGTATTCCCCACCTGGTCTAAAGAGATACAAACCATGAGCATCAGACCTTTGTGAATTTTTTTTTCTTCCCCAGCTTCCTGCATCCCACATTCTTTTCCTAACTATGTTCCTTTCCATTTTGTTTGCCCTATTCCAAACTCCATTTCTATTTTCCAAACAGTGGCAAAATCATTCCAAAGGATTTTGTGCATTTTTTATTTCTTTTGATATGCATTAACTTTACCTAAGTTTCTTAAGCTTGTGGGTCATGTGCTGTATGTCATGTCACACACGGATCCACCTCAAACTCCATATATTCCAGTTAAAAAATTTTACTATCAAAGTGATATTTATACTAAATGGGTGTGTATATCAACAAATTTCTTTTTATAGAATATCTATAAGAAAACAGTATAATTTCTTAAAATATTTCTAGGTGTATGGAAGGATCCTAATAAATATTTATAACTTGTGTCAAGATCGTGACTTTCTTAGTCTTCATTCCTTTTTGGCTACATTTCTACAAATAAAAGCTTAGGCAGATGTTTTTCCATAGGCATAGTATGCCCATGATGTATTTTCATTAATGAAAATTTTCATTACACATAAATTAATCTCTAAAATTAAAACAGATACTACTATAATCAGCTTCCCCATCTTAGGTGAATTAAACATCAAAATTTCAATTGACTATTTAAAAGATAGAGTATTAACCATCCTTCATGCATATGTATGGTTCTAGAATGAATTTGGAAAAATTCTCTCCTCTTTGTTATGTTATGTTATTTATTTATTTATTGAACAGTATGAGCTTGGTTTTAGTTCTTTCTTAAATGTTTGTGGATTTTGTCATTGAGGCTATTAGTGCATTCAATCTCTTTACAACTTGCTTGTCAGTTTAGGTTTTCTACTTAAGAGTCAATGTTTGTAGATAATATGTATCCAGAAATTTATCCATTTCATATAGATTTATTTGCTAGTTTATAACTTTTTATAATGATCTTTTGTCTTTGCATGTCTTTGATAGCAATTCCATTTTCTTTTTAAAAGCTCTAACAGTATTTATCTGAACCAGTCTTCTTTAAAAAAATTTTGCCACTTTTGCTTATCATCAGACCTAATTCTTTGTTTTATTATTCATACATGTAGTTTTATTAATAGCACTTAAATAATAGAAACAAACTGTAAAGAAATCAATCTCATTACAATAGCTACAATGAAGTAAAAATTAATGAAACCAATGGACGATTTCACAAATACAATTTATGAAACAGTAGAAAAATATTTTGAAGAGAATACAAATGGAAATACATTGCAATTATCAAATATGGCAATTAACATTGTTAAAAATGTCATTATATATATATATATATATATATATATATATATATATATATATATACATATATATATATATATATATATATTCAATTCAATCCTTATAAAAATATCAGTGACTTCATTGACCCTAAAGTCCACATAAAGAGCTAAAGAAATCTAGAGTAAAGTGAATATAGAGCTATACCATTACTAATTTCAATATTAAATACAAAACTGCCAAAGTGTCATAGGACAGTGTATTTATGATTTCTTATGCCACTGGAGAAGTCTTAGGGAGCCTAGACACAAGACCATGTGTTTACAGTCAAACATGCTTTCAGCTTTATGAATGTGTGTGTGCATATACGCTAGCCAGGATAGTAATTGAACACAGGCCTTATACATGCTAGACAAGTATTCTGAGCTATACCACTTGCCCCTACAGTGAGTTGATGTTTGACAGAGTTTCCAAGGAGACACAATGGGAAATGGGAAGTCATTCTGTATTCATCAGGGTTCTTTAGAGTTGTTCTCCTCCCCAAAATGAAAGCGGATTGTAAAAATATTTTAGAATTACGTTATGTCCATCCAACAATAACAGCCTGCAGGCGTGAGTGTTGAGGATCGTGGTAACTGCTCAGATCACAAGGCTAAATGACTCAGAAGTCACAATCTGGCACTGGAAGCCTAGGAAATTCCATACTGTAAGATTGATCAAATTCAGTTTCACTTTTGACAAAGGATAGTTTTTAAAAGGCACTTGTGGGTTTGAGTCAACAGCAAGGGAAGCCAGGTAAAAAGTACTCACCAGGGAATTGCACAGGTAACCCACCAGTGGAAGGCTGCCCACACTGGGGAAAGGACTTCCTGCCCAAATCCTTCCTGAAAACTAGCTCACAAAACTGCCAAAGAGGAATGTCTCTTGATTCCTAATCTGAGCATGTTGACAACAGAGTTTATTCATTAAACTCTCAGATGACTGAAGCTTGGGAAGGTGGATATCCTCATGCAGAAAAGTTAACATTGAACCTGTGTGCCATCATATACAAACATTCACTCCAAATGGATAAAACACTTAAATCATGATTTAAAAAAATAGAAACTGCTAGAAGGATGCACAGAAGAAGTGATGCCTGACAAAGGTCTAGGCCAGGGTATTTTAGATAAGATCTTAAAGGTATAAGCCACAGAAACAAAATTAGACAATTGTATTACCACCGAGTAAAAATTCATTTCTACATAGCAAAGGGATGATTCAGAGTTGAGTGACAATTTACTAATTAGGTGAAAATATTTGCAAACTGTGTACCTGTCAATGGGTAAATTATTCAGAATATGTAAAAACAATTGAATAGAAATATATAAGATTATTTTAATGCACAAAAATATCTAAAAAGAATTTTCTGAAGGAAAGAAACAAAGAAGAGAAAGAAACATACCAATGGTCCACAGGTACATTAAAAATGATTGATCATATAAAATGTATCGCAAAACCAACATGCATTATTACCTCACACCATTTAAGATGGTTATAGAAAAAACCAACAGGTGTATGTGGTGTAGATTAAAAGACAGCATCACACATAAACCCCCTCTGAGAATATAAGCTACTTTTCTCCTTTGTGAAAGGCACACACACACCAAAATACCCTGTGATCCAGCCCTCATACTTCTGGGTATATATCCAGTGAAATATAGTGCTTAGATAGTGTGGAATATTGTACTGAAGTGAAAGACTAAAACATTTCTATTTGAGAGAAACAAATAAATAAATCTAGAGAAAATATTTTAAAGGTGGCAACAAAGAACAAACCAGTGTTTCTGCTTATAGGTGGGATCTAAAATATGGTGTCATAGAAGTAAAGAGGTGAATTGTGGCTGGATGGGGAGCCAAGAAAGGAAGGCAAGGTTGGCTAGAATGTAACAAAGTTATAATTAGCTAGAAGGAATGAGTTCTGCTACAGAATATAATAATACCATGCATGCTTGTAGCATGCAGTTTTAATGAGAGTAAAGAAGCAGGGTATGATTTCATTGAGGTGAAGTCTGAGCAAAGGCATGAAGGAAACAAAGAATTGAAGTATGTGAGAATCTTCTAGAAGAGAGCTTAGGCTGAAGCACTAGCCACTGGCAGTCCCTGTGAGGACAGGAAGAGCTTAGCAATTCTAAAGCAGTCAGTGACAAATATCCAATGATGAAGCAGGTGGCAGTGGATATGCAGGTCAGAACTTTGCCTTCTGCCATGAATAAGATGGTGAGAAGAATCAAGACGAGCTTCTAGAACTTGAATGGTAATTGTATTTGAGATGAGAGGGATGGAAGGAAGGAAGAGAGGGGATATTTCAATAACTGCAGAGCTGGTTTCTCCAAGATGAGTGCAGAAAGGAAAGGATAGAAAAGCAAATTCCTCATAGCGCCTTCGGGCTGCTCTGAAAGACTGAAAATGAGCTATAAAAGAAATTAAGTGAAGAAAACCCTGCCATCCTTCCTCTACAGGTGCTATAGAAATAAATGGATATGTTTTGATGAGTGAAGTCACCTGTGTTGTTGATATGAGAAACAACCTGTTATCAGGAAATTTCTCTCTTCTTAGTAACGCCAAACTGCTAATGAGTTTCCAGTTTTATTAATGTGTGCTGTGAAACTTAACTTATTTTAACACCTGCCAGAGAAATGTGCTATTAACAAAAAACTGTGAAATAAACTTTAAAAAATCTCAGCCTACCAGTTTCTTAACTAAGTTATAAAACAGTGTTGTTTGGGTACTGTCTTGTTTCAGCTGTCAAAATCCAGAACCCAGTGTGCATTTTGCTTCAGATTGTGGTACAGTGATGTCACCTTATAGTTTGCTATTAACCCAGCTGGAAATTGTATCATCATTAAATCACGAAATGCTACAAGAAGAGATTTGCTTATTTTTGAGTTGTTAAACCATAACCACCAAACCACACCTATTAAATTGAAACAATGTAAATCTAAAAGATGATGTTTTCTCGGGATTGTAGCTCTGGGTGCGATTAGAATCCCTAAATTTTGGATTGTTTTTCAAGTTTACCAAATAATTGAAAAACACGAACTCAAAGAAAGAATGTTATTGAGGACTTATTAAGATAGAATACAAGAAAGCTCTCAAGCCAAAAGGAATCCATCCTCTAGTATCCAGAAAGGTTGAGAGAAGAGAAACAGACCAGGGAAGAATTCCTCACAAATGGAAAGAAAAATGTCTTAGGGAGAAAAAAAAATGTCTCACCAGGTTCAGATGTGTAGAAAAGATCCTGATAAATTGGTGGGCCCACGAGGAGCACTGATTAAAAAGGAGTCATCTAGACCCCTTGAAGAACCCTGAAAGGTATCAGGAATCTGATGCTGCTTCCAGCTATCTTGGAAAAGATTGGCTCAGACTGGAGTTTTTGGGCAGGGTGGCATCATGTTTCTTTGGATCAGTCTCTAGCTTACTTATCAATGTGTTCACATTTTTCATTCAAAAGATATTTCTCATTCATGTTAGACTATGGCTTTTATTACTAAAAATAAATACAGTGGTGGTGAGATGACCCAGTGGTTTTAATGCTTGCCTTGAGGTGTGGGAACCTGAGTTTGGATCTCAGAACCCAAGCGAAGAGTGATGATGCAATGGTTTTGTTTAATCCCAGTGACCTGAATGCAAGGTAGGAGACACAGACAGGAGTTTCCTCACACCTGGCAGGAAAATAGGCCAGATGAGTGCAGAGATGAAAATGAGAGATTCTGCCTCAAATAAGGTGGATGGAAGGTAAGGATTGACATGGGAAGTTTGGTCTCTGACTGCCACCTGTGTACCTTGACATGTACTGTTCTTGAGAACACAACACATACACACCTTACTCCATGCAAGTGCACATGCAGCAAAATAAAAAAAAATTAAGTAAATATGATCTCAAAGGCCATTTTCATTAATACTTTCAGTAAACCTAGACGTGAGGTGGCACAAAGAGCAATCTAGAAGAAATTTACTAATCTTGCAATGAGTATTTTTTTTTAATTCAGGCTTTTGATTTAACACAGGGACATTATCCTCTGCAGACCATAATTTGGACAATAGAATAAGTTGGTAATTCATTATCCTAAAATAGGAAATGATATATAGCTGTTCTTTCCCTTGTTTTTTTTTTTTCTTTCTGGAAAACCCTCATGCCAATCACACGTCATAATGTCTGAATCCAAAATAATTGTAGCATGGGGGTAGAATTCAGTGGAAGAGTTTTTGACTGCACAATATTTACACCAGTATTACCAGTTTTGTGTGAACTGTTCATTGTCCCTAGATGGGGATAAATGAGGAGCAAGGATAGTTGAGGGGCGTGATGGTTAAATTTTGTTGTCAATTTGACTTTTAGTAATCTTGGATGGGTCTCTGAGGTTCTTTACAGGAAGGCAGCCTCTCAGTAGTAGGCAGGATATAAGGAGGCTCAAGAAAACTAGAAACAAACTTTCTTTCCTGGACAGCCAGTGCAGGAGGGAAATATCAGTGATAGTGAGTCAACATGTCTATGAATAGGGGTGCATGACTCCTCCTTAAACGCTATATAAAGGGGAAAGAAATCTCTGCTTCCTCTGTGCCCCTGCCTGTTTGCTGTTGTGTGTGTGTGTGTGTGTGTGTGTGTGTGTGTGTGTGTGTGTGTGTGGTGTCGGTGATGGGTTTCTCTCTGTTTAGACCTGTGAAAGGAGGCCAGCCTCTTTCTCCATTATGCAACTTCCCCTGGATCTGTAGCTTCAATAAATCGTTTCCTCCAATAACTGTGCCTGGTTTGAAGATTCATCCCACTGGTGTGTGGCTGACTTCAATAAGAGGCAATAATGTTCTCTTTGAAGGGGAGGGCCCTCAGAATAAAAATGGGTGTCCCCATGCTGACTTGGATAGGACAAGGTGTTTATACCCTTAGGGATATAAATTTGTCAACTAGTCAGGGTACTTGGGTTAGAAACATTGAATGTATGTACTAGGTTTCCTGATAAGCTTATGAGTTAGACAAAAAATGTGAGTTCCCACTAGTTTGGGAAGAAAGGCAAAAGTTTCCAAGAAGGAGGCAAGACCAAGAGAGGAAACAGAAGGCCATCCCAGACTGGCATTGGGTTAAGGTTCAGACTAGCATGGCTTTTAGTCACTCCCTGGCAGGTTGCTGTCTTTGTTCCTTTGAGCCCTGGTATCCAGCTAACTACTTACAAAAGAAAGCTATTTTGCTCCTAATCTCTCTCACCAGTAACCTTGTTAGAAATTATTTCATCTTTATTTTTGTTTTTCTTGTTTAGTGTTTGCTAAAACAAACTCTTTTCATATGTTGAAAACATACAGTAGCATTTAATACTTATGATAGAATTCAATGAGATTGATTGCCATTTATACCTACCTACAACCACCTAAAATCACTGTAAAAAATAATCTCATCAATTCCAGAAGTTTCCTCTTGACCCTTTATTGATTTAATTTTTTAATTAATTAATTAATTTTTTGAGGTAAGATTTTACTCTAACGCAGGATGACTTCGCAATCACTCTGTAATTCCAGGCTGTTCCTTTATTGAAACCCCTGCCTCTAAACTTAAACAGAGATAACATAAATCACTGGATTCTTATTTGTCACTTAAAATTGTGTTTCCAAAGACGTCCTATGCACGGCATCTCTTCATTATGATTTTTTCACTTTACATAGAATATTTTCATTGTTCCACTTATAATCTATACTTGGTATTATACATTATTATATTTTTAATCTTAAAATATTTTAAATTGTGTATGTCATTGGTCACTGGGGAAAGAAAACTTCAAGCAAAGTACAGCAACATGAAATTTTGACTATAGTTAAAAATAAAGGATCATTTTTTACAGATATTAAGAAAGACCTCTTATTTATTTTTACATATTTATTTGCTTTCATCTCTTATTTTCTCTTTATTTTTCCATATATTTAGTAATTAACACTTTTCATTAATTTTCTAGCTTCCCATTGCTGTTTTTAAATAATCATATTTTCAAACTACAGAATATATATTTTAAAAGAGACAGATATGAAGGGAGGTTTCTATATTTTCATAAATGATGGGAGCTTAGGAGATGATCCAGTTATTAAAAAATGAGGGAAAGAAGACCCAAGGAACAGAAGGAACAGAAAAGGGTCAGAGAGAAAAGAGGGAAATTTATACAATGGAGTACTATGCAACTGTAAAGAAATATTAAATTATGAAGAAATTTGCATAGAAATGGATGTATCTGAACAGGATTATACTAAGTGAGGCCACTCATACTGAGAAAACCAAATGCCACGTGGTCTCCTTTATATAACAGTATAGCCAATAACCATAGATTGATACTAGAAAAACTTCAGTGTCTGCGATGGGATACCTTCAAGTGAGTTGTTGGCTAGGGAGGTTCCTCAGGCCCCCAAAACATTACAGGCCATTGCCAAGGCTATTTGTTGTCTACCAAAATGAGCTGGTAAGAGTCTATTGTTGAAGATTACATATGTTTGGGCTGCAGGTTCCTAAGAAATCAACCAGGAGCTTAGCCGGAAACCTCCTAGAACCAGCTGGCAGAAAGGTCATAAAAGCTATGCAGCCCTATGGGAGAGAGAAGTCATCACAGGTGGTGAACAGCAGTGGACCTTGCAAGACTTAACATGGGCCAGCCAGGCCAAATGTGCCAAGTAGGACAACTGGTCTCTAATTGGATTAGAGGCCTGCTCCATGAGAGGGAAAGCATGCCTGGTACTGAAGGCCTATTGTAAACCATATAGTGGGGGAGGTCATGAGTCCCAGGGGAGTAAGACCAGCTGTTGTCTGGCTAAACTCCCATACAAGCACTCTGTCTTTTTAAATGAGCATACCCACATGATAATGCTACTCTCATTCTTGGCTAGAGAAACTTCTCTTTTTCAGACAGTGTGAACACTGGGATAATGCAAAAGACACCACCATAGTGCTGAGAAGAAATGACAGTGGAGTGTTCAGCACTGGGACATCTCTGTCACACTTCTGAGGCTTATGGTCTATTGTGAAAGAGGTGGCAGAAAGATTGTAAGAGCCAAAGGAATGAGAGAACAGTTTACAATGCAAAACTTCCAAACACAAAATTGTTTTGATAGCAATGAATTTGCATTTCTTGATAATACCTACCCATAATGGGAGGAAAAGATGATGACAATGAAACAAAACAGAGACTAATTGAGATGGGGAAGAGATATGGAGAAGGTGGGGAGGGAATCATAATGGCTTCTGATCTATGATTATGGAAGCTATCAATACAAAGTTAAAAAAGAACAGAAAATTTATTGTGTGTACACTAGCTCAAAATCTCATCAAAACATCACTACCATTTAAAGGCCTCCAATACCATTAATATGAATTTCGGGACTTTTTCTCATCAGTCCTTTAGGGGATGGACTTGAATCATGATTTAAATGAATCTTTAATGAAAGTGACAAGCTATAGAAAAACAGTTATATGTGCAGAAGTATATATAGATATGTCTGCATATACACATGGATCTAAACATAGATGTAGAAAGATGATAGATAGATAGATAGATGATAGATAGATAGATAGATAGATAGATAGATAGATAGATAGATAAGTAAAAAGATATATAGGTGAGAGAGAAAATAATGGACTTACCTATTTTTAAATGATTTGACAAACATTATGGCTTATATGATTCAGTTTGCTGAAATTCCATCATGCTTACCCTGTGACTGCCTAACCCAACCTGGTGTTCTCAAATCCAGAATAAAATTCTCTAGGATAAAAGCTGAAGTGTCCTGTGGTGATTGAAGAATAGAAAGACCTGACCTGTGAGAATAGGACAATTCAAAGCATCCCAGGGCTGTCCAGTGCCCTGTGCATTCTTAGGTTGATCTCTGTATTCTGTAGCAGGAGGATGTCAATTCTCTGAGCACCATCTCTTCCAGGGGATGGGGGTGGGGGGGGTTCTACTCTGTCTATACTTTTAGCCTTGTGAGTAGACTTTTATCCTTCTGTGCTGTTTGGCTAAACCACTGTTTTCTGCCTTTAAAGAGACAACTGAGACATCCTCTCTGAAGATGTCCTCTGTTTTTTCTGAACTTGTTTTTTACCAACAAAACCCTCGAGATTATTTTGGTAGGACCATGTCTAACATATATATTTTTTCTAATAAAGTTGGCATAAATCATAACAAAAGCAAAGGTTACAAGAAAACATTCATCATTCCTTGTTCCAAAGACTATATGATTTCTGATAGACCAAGCTAAAATAATACTTAGAAATGTTGTGTTATTGTATAATTTACCTAATTGCTTATAATACCAAATTTAGAACAGATTTTATTTTTCTACTACATGGAGGTGTCATTACAAGCGCTTTGCTGAGAAAATCTATTTTTGTTATTGCTAAATAATTATCACTATTTCATCTTAGAGTCTAATTTGAAGGAAAAAATATAGTCAATAATAGTTTTTTTTTCTCATTTCCTAAAGTAGGACATGAAAAGAATCCAGGAACTGACTTCCCTTCATTCTTTTCTCTAATTCCACCTTTGCTTTGGTGAGAATTGAATGCTCCTTTCAGTAACTGTGAACCCATGTCGTGACACAAGTTCCAGGAGTGGCAACGCAGACAAACACAGCAGAACAATCCCCCTATTCTCAAGAAGCTTATTGTGCCACCATATAGAAGTATATGCATTGTCTTCATTGGTTTGGGCAGCTCTATTGGGATATAATGATCTGGAGAAATCCTGTACATCATTTATCTTTTACTGTCATAGTTGCTATAAAATCCAAGATTGAAGTACCAGTAGTTTTTGTTGAAAGTAAAAGTCCCTTTCCTGGTTCATCAATAGTATCTTTTCCCTGGGTTTTCACACGTAAGTGGCAAGCAAGTTCTCTAGGAATTGCTTTGAAGAGAAAAATTAATCTCTTTTCTAAAGATTCATCATCCCTCTCATCTCCCAGAGTCTATCCTTCCAATATTATTATTTTAATATATGAGTTTTTTTTAGTAATACAAGCAATTAAAGCATAGAACATGTATATGCAAATAAAGAAAATCACACAGACTGAAAAAAGTATAAAATATCTGTAATATATCTGTATCTATCTATGTTTATATCTATATAATCAATAGATGAAAACTATTTTATTTATTATTATTATTGGTATTTTGATTAGCCCATGTTGTCCTGGTATTCACTGTGTAGTCTTAAAGTGTACCTCAAACTCAGAGTGATCCTCCTACCTTTGCCTCCCAAGTGCTGGGATTAAAGGTATGCACCACCATGTCCAGCTTAATTTTAAATTTGTACAGTAAATTATTTCAGTTTAAAATTGGTCTGAATTAGCCTACCAAGGGTTGAGAATTTTGACTAGCGTCTCTAAGCATTAGGATTACATTCAAGGGGGCAGTTCGAAAAGTGAAAAGTGGAAAGAGAGATGGAAGTGCAGGGATGGAAAGACTTATTTCCAGTTCCACTTGGTGTTTATTTCCGGAAAAGCTGTCTTCTTTTATGACAGAACTCTCATTGATTTGTTTTGGATATACAGCATTTTTGTATGAACCAGTCAGCCTGACTGAACTAGAGGCTCTTGTCAAATATGGGAAACAGGTGTTAAAACATCAGATTGAGAGCAACAGTATAGTTCTGCCTGCCTCATGCTTCAGAACTTCTTTATCTATAAGCATATTGCATATAAAATTTCTACATCTGCACCTTCACTATCCCTGATTTTAACACACTTTCATATCTCATCTCTTTATATTGATTCAGTTTTGGTCTTTTCTGCCTTATGTGCTTCCTCTATTCTTATTTATGTCTAGTAAACATGACATTCATTCAGCTGGAGAAAGAAAGTACATTTCTCTAATATTCTCCTCGCTGTATGTCATGAATTCATAGGATTTTATGCTGAGTCCCAATGCTGTTCTCTTCTAGTGTGGTGAGTAAATTTGCTTTTAGCTATTAGATTGTGATGTTCATTTCACTCTTGGTTTGAAAACTATTCACTTCAAGGAGACATTTAGTAACAGCTTACAGTTAGAGTCAGACATTTGCTGGAGAGTCTATTATCTGTAGGAGTTACAGCACTATTACAGGGTGGTGATGTTTGCAGTAGTGAAATATTCTTCTCCTCATTGGTGGTAATAGGAAGGGCAGTTAAATACATTCATTCACAAAATTTCATACGGTTTTGTAACCTTTGAAATATGTGCCTTTCCACTTATGAGGGGAACTGAGAGGCATCAGAAAACTTCTACACTCAAGAAATTAGCAATGCTGACAAAGTCCCAATCCTGCAACTACTCGTGATAAATTCCTATTAGACCCATCCATACGCTCTAACAACAAAACACTGATGTTCCAAGCAAGTCAGAGCATCAAGCAATAAAACAAAATTAATCAATATATGAGTAAAAGCATAAAATAATAATAAATAATAATAATAAACTTTTTCTTCATTCAGGAAGGTCTGTTATGGAGAAATGTATGCCCAATATAATGCCCAAGATTTCCTTTGAAAGAAACATCAGACTTTCAATGACATTTAATGACTGATTGCAGTGAATGTGTTTAAGTGTGCGTTGACTGTGTTTTGCCTACCACCACTTTGGGTCACAGGCAATATGGCAGAGTTGGAGGGAGAAGTTCCCTCTCCCTCTTCTGCTCTCTGCTTTCCTGCAAGAAGACATTTGTGCCGTCCTGTCACTCAGCCCTGCCTTTGTCAGCACTCTGCCCTCACTTTTCATCCAAATCACATTTAGCATCTGCCCTGTGATGATCAGATGTGGCTGTGAGCCTCTCTAGGGTGCCTGCATCACCAGCCTCCCTGGCACTGAGCTCCTATTACAGCCGACATTAATATTGATGGTATTAGTACTCCCCACACTTGCTCTCCCCACACAGCAATCTGTCCTCATTTCTGGGCTCTTTCCTTGTAGCAACAATAGTCACTGAGGTTGCTCATTAGCCCTCCTTGGTCATTAAGCTGAAATTTTGCAGCTGTGGTACCTGCAGCCAAGACTGTATCTATGACCTAAAATCTTTGCGAAACCACAAATTCAATCACTCATCTGATGGAGGTTTAATCTACAGTTGGGGTTTTATATTTAGGATATTACTCATGGCAGCAGACGTCAAACAATTCCAAACAGGGGAATTAGAAAAAGGGCATATTCCCTATTGATGAAGACCATTAACTTTGAAGACAGAGAGGTATGATTCTCATTCTAATACTCTCTGTAAATTGAAGCTGAGGAAACTCACATATGTCCATTTGCTTCAGTATTTGCATCTTTATGAAACAAACAGTGTCACTTAATTTGGGAATAAATTTGGGTCACACATGCACTAGATACTTGTGCATGAAGGCAACTACACTGCCTTCTGTGACAAAAGGGTAAAGTTAAAAATATTATCTGTCAGCCAGTCATGGTGGCACATTCCTTTAATCCCAGCACTCGGGAGGCAGCGGTAGGAGGATTTCATGAGTTCAAGGCCACCCTGAGACTACAGAGTGAATTTCAGGTCAGTCTGGTCTAGAGTGAGACCCTACCTTGAAAAACCAAAAATAAAAAAAAATTATCTTTGTCAATGTCCTTCATTAAAATACTTCCTTGTTAGCTTCCTGTACCTTTAGAGATAAACCTAGTTTCTTTGAATTGGAATCCAAAGCAGGTCACCAGGGTCCCTCTCCAGTCTTTTTTATCCACACTCCAGCTCTCCAGAAGGTTCTCAGTTTCCTGGAGTCCACCAGAATTTCCCCAAACCAGAGCTTTTATACACATGCCTGTTTTTAAAACCTTCAGAGTAACTGCTCTGAAGCTTATTTGATAGGATTTTTTGTTTGTTTGTTTGGTGAGTGTGGGGGATTTTCTTTGAATGTTACATTCCCAGGACTCCTGAGTTCTCTCACCTTCTCTATAGCACTCTGACTTTGTATGTGTTGTCTCATTTTTTTAACCGAATTTGATGTCTACATTATTGAATTACTTATGCATAGTTTCATATAGTTTTCTCGCTTAAATTTACTATGACTATCTGTTACTAAATCCAATTAATAAAATATAATTTTAATTGTATTTATTTTGTGGAATTATTTTTTTCCTAAAGAAGGTATGCCATGGTACTATAGGAAATTAACTAATATGAGAAAATAATTACTTTTATTGACTACAGTTCCTCCTTGTGTAAAATTTTGAAACAGTCTTGAGTTGCTGATGTGGCTATTTTATTATTACAGACTATGCAAATTGTACCTTATTAGCAAATTTTGTGGTTCTGTCTTTCACTCATTAAACTAATATTGAAATCTCAAAACTTATGGCATTAGTATTTTCATTTCCTCAAGAAAAGTAGCAAGGATAACATTACTTAAATCATAATGGAGGACATAAAATTCAATGTATTCTGCCTGAAGCAGGTGTTGAAATATGTCCTTCTTAGAGCAAAGAAGATACTTCTATCTGCTGCTAGAAATGTGTTTTATGCTCGAAGCAATTTATATCATATTGTCTTAGGAACGTCATTAAGAAGAAAAGGGCATCACAAAATAATGGGCCATAACAATCTCCAATAAATTTTTATGTGTCAATGAAGGTAAATTTCAATGGTTGCCACTCTGAATTCATAAAAATATTTTAATGTAATATATATTTAGTTTTCTTTATGCATTGAAATGTTTATAATCTCAATAACAAACTATCACGTTTTCACTGTGCATCTAATTTTAGGGCATAAGTTCCCTTTTCTAATAGGTTATATGGATAATTATGCATTATATAAATTAAGGTGTCAATGTTCTACTTATTTCTTTATGCATTATTTGTTTAAGAAGTGGCTGAATTTAAAGCTATTTTTAGCAAGTCGTAATTTGAATAGAATAAGAGGTAAGAGCATAGGTTAGTGTCTCTGTGAACATTTACAAAACACGTTCGATGTGGGTAAACCTCAGGTATGTAGTTTCCTTTATTTATTTTTTAATCTTTATTATCCAAAATTAGATACATTGTATGAGCAAACATTGTGTTGGTATCCTCATTTCCCTCCTCCCTGTCCCCAATCCACTTGGTGTCCTCCTCTGTGGGCATGCTGGATCATTCTATGGGTTATGGGGTTATGGATAGCACAGGAGTAAGCCACCTTTCCCCCCTTTGTGTTGCTGCTGAGGGGGGCCATGTTTCTGGATATTCTCTCCCACTATGGCTCTTATATTCTTTCCACCCCTTCTTCTGCTCAGTTCCATGAGTCATGGTGGGTGAGTTTTAAGTCTGTTTGTTGAGATCTTAAGGGTCTATGTACTTCTACCTTAAGTTGTGTTGGAAATCGTTGGTGTCTGTCTCTCTGACTTATCCATTTTCCTACAGATATCAACCAAGCAAGAAGCAGCCTACACAATGAAAGGAAATGGCAGCCAGCTATAAATCCAACAGAGTATTTATACAAGGTGATTAAAATGGGCTAAAATTGAGTAGCAAGTTCTCAAAAGAAGATCTACACATGGCCAATAAATATATTTTAAAATGTTTTACCATACCATCAAAATAATAAAAAATTGGGAACTTAGCTTAAAGTGTTTGCCTACAAAGCAGAAGGACTCTCGTTCGATTCCCCAGTACCCTCTTAAACCTAGATACATAAGGTGGCACATTGGCACGTGTCTAGAATTCCTTTGCATTGCCTAGAGGCCCTGCCATCTCTCTCTCTCTCTCTCTCTCTCTCTCTCTCTCTCTCTCTCTCTCTCTCTCTCCCTCGCTCTCTCTCTCTTTCTCTCTCTTCTAAATAAATAAAATATTTTTAAATTTTTAAAACACTTTTAGATTCAATCTTACCCCAGTAGAATGGCTAACACAGAAAAATGATGGCAAGGGTGTGACGGATGAGGGAATACTCATTTACTGTTATATTGGAAGCAGACTAATGTAATCACTGTGGAAATTTATGTTGAGACTTTTCACCAAAGCTCCAACTAGGTCTACTGTATGACCTTTATATACCACTCCTTGGCATGTAGCCAAAAAACTCCACACTATATTTCAATGATTGTTGTTCTTCTATTCATAATAACTAAGAAATAAAATCAGCTTAGATAAGTTTCAACTGTTGAATGCATACTGAAGATGTGGTATATACACACTATGAAATATTATTTACCCAAAAATATTTTTTATGTTTTTCATTGTCATATTTTGATTCATTTGAAAAATATGTATTTCCACTTATTAAATAAGTTTTTGGGGGGGTTTCTTATTTATTGTCCATAATGAGTTACATTATTTAGTGGGCAAACCATGCATTGTTATCCCGAACTCCCCACTTCCCCCCCTCCCCATCCCTGATCAGTTGTATATCCTCCTTCGTGGGCTGTCTGTATTAGTCCTTGTGGCAAGGGATCCTGGATATCCTAGTACTCAGCCCAGTTCTCCTGGCCCAAGTGAGTTGTTACTGATGGGTGCTATGCCTCCGGACCGTCTCCCCCACCACGGTTCTCACAATCTTTCCGCCCCCTCTTCCGCTCAGTTCCCTGAGTCGTGGTGGGTGAGTAATAAGGCTGCTTTAATGTTGCGAGCTTAGAGGTCCTTGTGTCGAAAATCCCTGGTTTCTGTCTCAGTGGCCTATCCTGTGTTGATTGAATGACTGTGGTTATAGGTCCCTTGTTCATCATTCATTGTCTGCTGAGTTCCCT
>PVHP010015937.1:0-36666 GCA_004024765.1 Zapus hudsonius | reverse complement strand
ACACACACACACACACACACACACACACACACACACACACACACACACGCACACACCAAAAGTAAATAAATAAATAAATATAAATGATCTTTTATATAATACCCTTTTTTCACTTCCCAATTTTTTCCATAAATGTTCCAAATTTGAAAAGCACTATTGGAGTAATGATATAGCATGCATGAAGCCCTGGTTTCTGTTCCCAACACTACCAAAAAGAAAAAGGGAATATAACAGTCAAGTCCCACAGTTCCATTACCTGTAATCGAGAATTACCAGCCCCATCATGATTTTACAGGATCAAGTGTGTATTTGACCAAGGACTGGGCCTGTGGGCTTACCTGTCTGTCACTAGTGATCTCTGATTAGGCCATTTCTGCACGTGTGGCACCACCACCCCCACGCACTCCTAAGTAATGCTGAATTGCTATTTTTTGATAAAGTGATTCCAGGAACCTCCTAGAAGCTGCGACGCAGGGAGCATCCTCTTCCATCTCTCTGGTGGCAAACATTGCTGTGAACCTGATCGCCTTCCTGGCCCTGCTGTCTTTTATGAACTCAGCCCTGTCCTGGTTTGGAAGCCTGCTTGACTACCCACAGCTGAGTTTTGAGGTATGATTCCATCATATTTCTGCCCTGTTTTGTTTCTAGCTAGCTTTGCTTTAAAATAAGTTTCAAAGGCAAGTGTGTTGGTTCATGTCTGTTATCCTAGCATTTGGGAGGCTGAGGCAGAAGGATTTCTGTGAGTTTGAAGGCAACCTGGACTTCAGAGTGAGACCCTGTCTCAAAACCAAATATAAAAAATAACCAACAATAAAAAAGCTTTTGACAGACTTCCTTAGCCACTTGTGGTGTACTCTTATATTGTAGAAGCTTCTCAGAGCCCCCTACCTGTCTCTGCCTCACAAATGCTGGGACTTTACACATGTGACACTGCATTTGATGTTTATATGGGTCCTGAAGATCCAATTCAGGTGCTCATGAAAACCCTTGACTGACTGAGCCATCTTCGCAGTCCCAGGTTACTTTAAATGATCCCATTTGACTTGACTTCTGCCTTCATCTGTTTTCTGTGCTATAGCAGAACGCCTGACTGGGAACATTTTTTTGTTTTGTTTTTATTTAATATTTTACTTATTTGCAGAGAGAGGAAGAATATATGAATGGGTGTAACCCCAGATGTGTGAACTGCTTTGTGCATCTGGCTTTATGTGGGTACTGGGGAATCAAACCTGGGTTGTTAGGCATTGCAGCAAGTGCCTTAACCACTGAGCCATCACTCCAGAAACTGACTGGGAAGTTTATAAAGAAATGAGGTTTATTTAACTAACAGTTCCATAGGCTGAAAATCCCAGGAGCACATTCAGCCTGTACATGACAGAGAAGCAGAAAGAACGAGGGCATCCTTAGCTCACATCCGTTATAATAACTGCTTTCTCAGCTACTATCCCATTTCAGAGACAACTAATGTCATCTCACAAGAAAGACACAAATCTACCTAATGGGCCGCATGACCTCTCAATATCACTAAGCTGAGTATAAGCCTCATTATTATGAGTTTGCTAAGACAAACCATATCAACTCCCAATGCATCGGGATGGGCAACTGAATATGAGAGGGGAATATCCTGTGCCCCAGAAAGGCAGGAACAATCTTGTCAGTGAGGACAAGGCAGAAAGAACTGAAGGGCACTCACTATCTAACAAAGCCTGCCCAATTCTGGGTTTTGCAGCTCATATGCTCGTACATCTTCATGCCTTTCTCCTTCATGATGGGAATAGACTGGCAGGACAGCTTCATGGTCGCCAAACTCATAGGTTACAAGACATTCTTCAACGAATTTGTGGCTTATGAACACCTCTCAAAATTAATCAATTTGAGGAAAGCGGCTGGACCCAAATTTGTGAATGGTGTGCAGCAGTATATGTCGGTGAGTATGAATAGTCTGGTTTCTCAGGCTCTTTCATCATGTCAGTGCATTTGCAAATACTTACTTGGGCCTCTGTGTGTCAGGCACGCAATGTTATACCAGCACAAAATTCCTTGAGCTCGTAATGATTTAATATAATTTTCAGTTGTGTTGAAATGAACATGTACTTGTATTAACATTTTTAAAAAAATATTTATTATTTGAGAGAGAGGCTGATAGAGAGAGAGAATGAGTGTGCCAGGTCCTGTAGCCACTGCAAATGAACTCCAGACACTTGCACCACCTTGTGTATCTGGCTTTACATGGGGACTGGAGAATCAAACCTGGGTCCTTAAACTTTGCAGGCAGGCGCCTTAACCACTGAGCAATCCCTCCAGCCAGTGATGATGTACTGTGTGTGGAGAGAAATGACTAATCAACATCACTGTAATGCTACAGACACCAAGGATCACATGAGCTGGCACTGGAATCAGTCAACAAAAATTGATCAAGTGCCTCCTATCCCCAATAGTAGCTACTGAGGACAAGCACTGGAAAAGTCACGAGGCTTCATGTCACAGCAAGAATATCTGAGATGAACAGCTTCAAGTAAGAGAAGGTTTATCTTGATTCATAGTGTCAGAAGCTCAGCTCATGGCCCATTGGCCTCATTGCTCCATGGCCTGTCCAAGACAGGTAGCTGAGGAAGTCTGGTCACCACATAGTAACTGGGTAGTAAAGACAGAGAAGAAGGGGAGAGAGTCTCAGTATCTCCTTCAAGGCATGCTCCAAGGACCTACCTAAAGGTTCCACTACCTCCTAGCACCATCACAGGTCTTTTGAATATAGGACTTTGGGGGATATTCAGGAACCAAATAGTGGGCCCTACCTTTATGGAGTTGATAATCTAACTATCATGAAGGCCTCTTCCTTCCAGATGAGGGATTTTATGAGCTCTATGTAATGCCTGGAAATCCTCAAGAAATAATAAGACACCATTGCCAGTACCCAGGGGGAATGAGAGGACAGCCAGTTTAGTCTGTGACCTGAAAACCTGTCAGTCATCCCACAATCATGCTGGGACTTTAGATCAATAGCATGAAAAAGGTGCTCAGGTCTGTCAGGGCTTTGATTGTATGAGGAACCTAATGTAGATGAGCACATATTTGCAACTGAATCTCCAGTTTCTTTTCCTTAAAGAACAGAATTGTCACACAAAGAAACTCTAAGGGAAAAAGGTGAGCATTGCTGATCTCCCTATCAATGTGTGTGGTGGTGCACACCTATGATCCCAGCACTGGGGAGGCTGAGGTAGGAGGATCACCATGAGTGTGAGGCCAGCCTGGGCTACAGAGTGAGTTCTAGGTCAGCCTGGGCTAGAGTGAGACCCTGCCTCAAAAAAAATGGGGGGAAAGAAAGAAAGAGAGAGAGAAGAGAAAGAAAAAAAGAAGGAAGGAAGGAAGGGGGAAAGAAACAGAGAGAGAGAGAGAGAGAGAGAGAGAGAGAGAGAGAGAGAGAGCAGGAAGAATGAGTCTGTTTGTAAAGTCAGAGGCACTGAGTAAAACTACCCCACATGGAAACTGCCTCTTCCCACCCCAGTACCATGACTTCCTTGCCAGCCTCCCCCAGACAAATAAATTGGTCATGCAGTGTAACAAGCTCAGTGGTAGAGTACAGGTTTGTATTTTGTGATCAGAGAGCCTTTGTCACTCATAACAGGGACAGAAGCACAGCTCTACTTCATCCTTGACAGGAGCCTGAAGAGTTCCCTTTTCCCATGGACCTGCATTCAGACCAAAGCAGGATTTGTAGTTTCAGCACAAAAGAGAATTCCAGAATGAGCCAGTGTAATGCAGACTGGAGATGTTATTACAGATATTTTAATGCATGAGGGTAGAGAGAAAGAGAGTTGATCAGGGAAAGAATAAGGCAAACCCACGTGTGGGTGTGGGGCTTCTCTAGGGAGAGCCGCAGCTAAGTGCCTTTGTACAGAATATATGCAGGGTTATGGTGGTTCTCAAGGGACATCTCTAAAGGTCGCTAAGAAACCATCACCTTTTCTTTTTAACATTGTCCAAAGAATGTAGTTTGTAACAAGATTAAAAGTTAAAGAATTATCCCTTAGTAAGCCAAGCTGTAAGGTGGGTTTATGAAGGGTATTGTTTGGGTGGAGGAGAAGGCAGCACTAGGAACTTAATGTTATAGATCATTTTGTCCGTAAGCACAATTTTGTCATCGTTTGTGACAAGATGCCTTTAGGAAAACATTGATTGTCTCCATGTACATCTGGGCCTTGTTGGTGGCACCTGAAGCTTCCTACCTTTATCAGCAGAAAAGATTTTCCTGCCCACGCCTTTCTTCCCGCATCACTTCCCACTGTCACTTTCCCTGCCTCTCTGGCCTCTTGTTCCTCAAATGCCCATTCCTCAGCCTTCCAATGGAGCACAGCCAGTTATCCTCACTGTCCTAATGCCACCTAGACCACTTTGCTTCCCTGGCAAAGGAAAACAATGGGCTAGATTAAGTGAGACGCTTTCCGTTTTCCAGTTGCCAGGAGGAAGGGCTTGTTAATGAGCAAAGCAAGCTGCCAGTTCTGGCAGCGCCAAGCAGGTCTGTGAAAAGCCCTTCAGGATGGTGGAGATAGAAAGGCAGCCCTGATTTGGTTTGGAGAGGAGCCAGCCAAAGGCGGGCACGCAGAATGCACATGGAAGTGTAAGAAAGGGGGAGCAGTATCTTATTATTGCATATTTCCATGGTCCAGTCAGCAAAATGGGAGGAGTCCCAGCGATATCTGCCTACCAGGGATGAATAGTTCTAGGGTCATGTCCTGGAAAAGCTGCCTCATGACCGAAGCACATGTGGTTCCAATGTCAAACAAAAGCCCAGTGAAATCCATTCAGTGGCACACATTGCTGACCCCCACCTAGATAAGTGATAAGAAGATGCATGGAGCCATGGGTAAAAACACCATCATCTATCTTCTCTTTGAAAAAGTTAATATTGTGTATTTTTTATTTATATGTAATATATACCACAGTATAAAATCCAAAATGTACCGAAAGTATGTCTCTTCCTTGTTTCTCTGCCATGCAGCTCTTCTCCAGCAGGTACATTCTGCTCACTGTGGCTAACCATGCTCCCTGCATTCAATAACATCCCAAATATTCTATCTCATAGCACTCCATAATTCATCTAACCAGTCTCTGGTTGATGAGCAGTTAGCCATTGTTCACAGTGAGCAGAGCAGAGCACACAGCATCTTCACGCACAGGACAGCTGTAGGTTAGACTGTTATGTTCCTAGTGCAGTACATTTCTTTCTGTTGCATATATTTCGCATTTGTGGGCAAAAGCAAGTGAATCATCCCAGACTCCTTTTCCTCTTCTGATAAAACTGTACACAGCCACAACTGTATATCCTCTTCCCCTAGGTCTCCACATAGGGCAGAAGGATTGAAAACCCCATGGCATCTCTCTCTACAAGTCTCTTAATAACTGGTCTGTTTTCAGAGCCAACAAAGCTAAATAAAAAGCACTAGAGAGAGCGGAGAGGAAAGATGAGATTTTCCTGGAACCATGATGTGTTTTTTTCACTGGCTGCTATATGCGTGCCTTTTGAAAATACCAACACTTCTCAGAAATGATGAGAGAAGTTGGGGTTAGCCTCAAACTATGATTGCATGGCTCTCAAATGTAGAGTTTTTAAAAACATGTTTTATTGTCAATAATTAGACACATTGTATGAGCAAGTCTTGTGATGGTACCCCCATTTCCATCCTCCCTGTCCCCAACCCACTGGGGCCCCTCCTTGGTGGGCTTGGTGGACAAGACTATGAGATAGGGGGTTATGAATTACATCAGAGGCAGCCAGCTTTTTCCTCTGTGTGTTGTTGATGAGGAGGGCAATGACTCTGGATATTCTCCCCCACTATGTCTCTTACAATCTTTCTGCCTCCTCTTCCATTCAGTTCCCTGAGTCATGGTGGGTGAGTCTTAAGACTGCTTTACTGCTGAGGTCTTAGGATATCTGCTTTGGATTGTGTTGGGTATCCTCAGTGTCTGTCTCCATTATCCTTTCATAGGTTATCTGACTTGGTCATCTAGCCAGTCCTCAAAGGTTTCATTTGGGTACTATATCATAAGTTAGTTTTGGTTCATCCCCTGCCTGGATGTCAGCCTTTATCCCATGCCCTGTTGGTGGAACTGGGTTAACCAAGGTTCTCATTGCCCTCTGAAAAATACAAGCAGAATCTTCAACTGAGAATAAGATCAGTATAGGTTAAATGAGACATTGTTAATTTGGCAAGATCCTAATTGGTGTAGCCTATCTGTACATCTCTGGTTAGTGGGAGTTTTCCCCATAATAGTTTGCCATGGGTCCCAGTTCCAGTTAAGGGTTCCTTGCCACTGAGTGGATCTCTTAGCCAATCAGCAAGCTGTTGATTACCCACCTAGGTTTAGTGCCACTATTGCACAGATGAGCACTTCTTGGCTTACTGGTCTCCACCATATAGCAGTGTCCTCAGCCTTCTCGTAACACCAGTCAATGTTGTATATCAGTGACCTCTGCTTTCTCAGATTATCATTGGCCAATTTCCCTCTGGAAGCTCGTGTAATGCCTTCCAGCACTGTACATGCTACCATCTGGGTCCTGGTTACCATTCTGGATCTAGCAGGGTCTCTCGGTGTTGTGCGATGATATTCTGAAATTCTTCAGCAATAGGATCTTACCTTTGCCTAGGGCAGGTATTCAAGAGCTTTGACAAAAGCCTGTTTTGGGACCTTGTGGATCTTTTTGATCAACAGCTCAGTATGGGAAGGAACCAATGACTGGGACAGGGAATTACAGGCCAGAGCAATTTGTCTTGGGGTTAGGCTTTCTCCTATCCTCTTCAGGGCTCCTCTTACTAGATGATGCCCATGGCTACCTTGAGATCTTACTGTATGAAAGTAAGGTTTTTTATGGTATCAATTCATTATGGTTCAGATTAGTATATAAGCCCCCCTGCCCTCCCATTCCTCCTACCACTCACCCACCCCAATTCTTTCCATCTCCTTTGACAGTCTCTCAATTCACCAGTCAGGCTTGCTTACTGTTCAAGCTTAATGTGGTTAGAAACCACATATAAGGGAGAATATGTGACATTTGTCTGTCTGTTCTTGTGTGAGTTTGCTAAGTATAATCTGCTCCAAGTCTATCCACTTATTTTAAAAATGTCAGTATGTCATCCTTCCTTTCAGCTAAATAGAATTCCATAAGTGTATATGTACCACAACTTTGATATCCATTTGTCCCGTGATGGGCAATTGGGTTGATTTCAATTCTTAACTATTATGAATTGAGCTGCTATAAACATAGTTGAGCAAATGTCTCTGAGCTGAAAAGAGGAACCTTGAGGATAGATGCCCAGTAGAGGGATAGCTGGGCTGGTTGGTAGCACTATATGCATCTTTTTCAGGAGCCTCCACTCTGCTTTCCATAGTGGTTGTACAAGTTTGCACTTTCACCAGAAGTGAATAAGGGTTCCTTCCCTGCCTCCTCCCCAGCATCTTCACCAGCATCTATTGTTCGATTTTTTTCATGATTGCCATTCTGACTGGAGTAAGGTGGAATCTCATTTTTGTTTTGATTTGCATTTCCCCAATGATTAAGGATGATGGATATTTTCTTAAATGAGAATTGGCCATTTGTGTTTCCTCCTCTGTGAATTCCCTATTGAGTTCAGTGTCCCATTTTGTGAGAGGAGTGTTTGATTTTTTATTATTTAATTTTTTGAGTTCTTTGTTAGTTCTAGATATTAGACCTCTGTCTGTGCTATAGCTGGCAAAGATTATATAGCCTGATGATGTGGTCTAAAGGTTCTGAATATGGTATGTTTGTCTGTACAGAAGCTTTTTAGCTTGAGGAGATCCCATTGGTTAAGTGATTCTTGTACTTTCTAGGCTACTGGAGGTTTGTTCAGGAAGTTTTCCCCTACTCCTATCTTGTAGAGAGTTCCCCCATTTTTTTCTTCCAGGGTTTTCAGAGTTTCAGGTCTTATGTTGAGGTCTTTGATCTATTTGGAGTTGATTTTGTGCATGGTGAGAGGAGTGGGTCTAGTTTCATTTTTTTACATGTATTTATCCAATTTGTCCAGCACCATTTGTTGAAGATGATATCTTTTCACCAGTGAACATTGTTAGCACATTTGTCAAAGATGAAGTAACTGTAGTTTATTCAAGCTAAGACCAGGGTCTTCAATTCTGTTCCATTGGTCTGTTGGTTTCTATATTAATACCATGCTGTTTTTTGTTACTATGGCTTTGTAGTATATCTTTAGATTGGGAATGGTGATACATCCTAGGAACTTTTTTTTTCTAAGGATGGATTTGGCTATCTGGGGCCTTTTACTATTCCAAATAAAATTTGAGATTTTTTTTTCTATGTCTGTAAAGATTGAAGCTGAGTTTTTTATTGGCATTGCATTGAATCTGTATATTGCTTTTGGAAGAATTGCCATTTTTTGTACAATATTAATACTATCTATCCAGGAGCATGGAAGATCTTTCCATCTTTCCACATTCTCCTCAATTTCCTTCTTGAGCATTTTTATGTTTTCAAATGTAGGTTTTTTTTTAAATCAAGTTAGCCCAAGGGGAAAAAAATACTTGTTTGAATTGTTTGGTTTATTCTTTGAACCAAACTAATATATATATTAAATATATATATATATATATATATATTTAAAGATAGTGGAAAAGAAGATTATTGTCCCAATTTTGTGGTACCTGTCATGAGCTTACTATGCCAGAGACATAAATAGACATACTTGTGTTTTTCCACAATTTTACAAATAAGCTATGTCAGTTTCATTGGTTACAATTTGCCAAGTAGTCCAAATTTCCCTTAATATCTGGTCAAGGCAAACACAGGTTGTTTTATTCCAGTCTTAGCCATATTTACTCTCAGGTCACACATTACACATCATATGGGAAATATCCCTATTTATATGTATACATATGTACATATATAATACATATGTGTATATATGTGTGTGTGTGTGTGTTAAAGAATCACTACAAAGAGTTAAGAGGCCACAGCAGAGTTCGAGGAGGCCTTACTTAAAGGCTGAAGTGGGAAGTTGATATGGGGACACAAAAAGAATCTCTTGAGGAGTCAGCTAAGACCCTGCTAGAGATTGCACTCCAGTTTCAGGGTCACAAATTTGAGCATATCCTCAGGGTGGAGTTCAGCTTTGGAAGTGAGGTGCTGGACTGTGGAGGCTGTAGACGCAGGGCAGGACTGAATCCAGTTGGACCAATGAGCGGAGCAACATATGGTAGGTTCAGATGGGTGGACAATGGATAGCTATTGGGAACCAAGCAGTCTGAAGTCCCCAGGAGAGTTAAGGGTTTTCTGCCTGTTGGTCCCTTGATGCACACACCAGGTGGCCAGATGACAAGTTAGCCATGGACACTGCCATTGCGGCATTAGGTGTCCTCCTCTTGATGGGGTCCAGATGAGAACACAGTCTGGTGTGTTTGCTACGTTCTTGGCTCTGGTTTTCCTGATAGGACTTTAATATAACCATGTACTCTATGTGGTCCAAATTTACTTTGATAAATTTATAAAGTGGTCTTGTTTTCACTTTTAGATATAAGCTAATCACAGCCTGTGTCTTATGGGTAACGCTGGACAGATGATGCTGTTTACAGGACAAAATGCAGAGTCATCCTGCCTCTGTGTTTGTACTCAAAATGAAGTCGAATGCTGCACAGCCTAAAAACCCACTGTTTTCTATAATGTGGAGTAACTTAGAGCAGGGCACAGCCTGATCTCAGCAGTACCCTTGCCACGATGGATGTTCAAGCAATCGCCCTTCTACAGCAGCTTCTATATTCAGTCCTTCAATATGAGAAAGAATTATTAGGCCATGTAGCACCTCTAAACCATAGGAACTGAGCCAAGCCAGAGGGCCATGAGCACACTTTCACTGATTCACTTCCATGTAGGCATCAGGACACCCCCGTGGGGTAGTCAGAGCTATGGAGAAAAAACAAGCACACAGCACGGCCCGATTGTAAGGGAGCTCCTGTGATGTCTGCGTATGTCTTTTTACTCATAGAATTCTTTCATTTCCCTCATGGCCCTATATAGTCAACAGTCCTCTGAAAACCTAGACTAGGCAATCCATGATCTGTTTTTCACTGTAGATTACTGTAATAATGTTTGTTACTGTGATAAAATACCAGAGCTCAATCAACTTAAAGGAAGAAGGCTTATATTGGCTCACTGTTTCAGTCCATGGGTGCTCTTAGGCCAGTGGTAAGTCAGGACAACATGGTGGAGGTATATAGTGAAGGGAAGTTGCTTACCTCTTGAGAGTCAGTAAGTGAAGATAAGAGCTCTCTATTATAACAACCCTCTTCCCCCAAACCCACTAAACTACCCATGAAGGCAGAGTCCTCCTAATCCGGTCATCTCCCAAAGGCCCCAACTCTCCACACTGACGCATGGGATCAAGCCCTCAGCATGAGCTTTGGGAGCACATTGGAGATCCAAACCATAAAGTACTTCTGCTTGTTTCAATAAATGGACTCATTTAACATATCATTTGTGCTATTGTACATACTGCTTTTCTTTATTTGTAGAGAGATATTCTATTTTATAGCTATCCACAAATTGTTTGCCCAATTTCCTATTTATACCAGTCAACTTTTTATTGCTGGGACCACACTCAACCAGAAGCAGCTCATGGGAGGAAATGATTTATTTCAGCCTTACTGTTTTGAGGGGAAACTTCATTGTGGTGAAGAAAAACTTGTCAGCTGGCTCACAACTTCACGTATCTGAGAGAGAGAGAGAGAGAGAGGGAGAGAGAGGGAGAGAGAGAGAGAGAGAAGTAAGAGAGAGCTGACTCTAAATTTACTGTGGGTTAGACTAATCAACCCCAAGGTGGCCTCCAGCAGTTCCACCTGCTGGGGACTAAGAAGGAAGCTTAATCACATCCACTTGAGGCTATGGGAGACACTGCACATTCAAATGCCACACTATCAAATCCTCGCAGTGTCACTCCAGTGCAGTAAGCAACCAAATACGTTTGGTAAATCCACTTAGAGGACGAAAGGCTTATTTTACTTTCATGCATATCTCGTTTATGTAATGTGCATTTTCTGGGTGATCGGTGATGTTAAACCCTTTTTTCTATGCTCAGTGTCCATTTGCATATCCTTGTGCAGTATAGGAATCTCTGTATCTGTTTGCTCCTTGAGTGTTTGCTTTCTTATAGCAAACTTAGTTATGGCAGTTCTTTATGTATTCTCTGGAATCAAATGTTTACCAGGCCTGGTGATAAGGCCAGAGGCACAGCTTCACTCTATCCCTCCCACAGCAGACTGATGAGTTTCCTTGTCCCTTAGGGACCTCTTCGTGACAAACCTGGATTTATGGCTTCATCACTGAAAAGAATTCCAGGATTATCCAGTGTGGCACAGAGCTGGAGATTTTATTAAAGATATTTTAATATAGGCTAAAGCCTGAGGAATAAGGGAAGAGAGGTGCCCAGGAAAAGAAAATATATTCACGTGTGACTATGGGCTTCTCAAGGGAGTCACAAGCATCTTTATGATGGGTGCATACTTGGGGTTTTGGTGGAACTTGGGGTTTTGGTGGATCTTGGGGTTTTGGTAGATATCTCTAAGTATAGCTAAGAGACCACCCCTCCCTTTCCTTTTTTAACATTGTCCAAAATATGTAACTTGTAACAAGGTTCAGAGTTAAAGGATTTTGCTAAGTAAACAAAGTTGCAAGGTGGATTTATGAGAAGTATCATTTTGGTCAAGGAGAGGGAATATTGGAAACTTAATGGTACAAATCATTTTGTCCCTAAATAAGCATAATTCACTTATTGTCTGTAACAAGATGTCCTTAAGAAAATATTTATTTTCTCCATGTCTCTTAGTAGCATTTTGAAGTGTTCTGCTTTTATCGGTAGAAAGGGACAGCCAGGCCCTTAGGATGATAGACTAGTTTCCTTTCCTTTGCTTTTCTTCCCAAGTCACTGTCATTTTCAGTCTTTCTGTCCTCCACAGTATGGAAATTAGAAATCAGTAATGATTATTAACTAGCCTTTCTAGAAGGGGAAGCCGTTAATTTCTAGTTCGTTGCATAGCATTTCTTGAATCCACGTACCCCTCTCCACCTTCATTCAAAATTCCATGGGAGACGGTAAGAAAGAGTCAAGGAAGGCATAGGTATTTTGTAACTAGCACACACTATGTTACTTGTTAATATTAATTCTGTAATTAAAATATGAAACCCAGTTAGGATGTCAGATTTCTTAAGCGGGGTCAGATAATGCATATATCAGTGTTTTTTAAATTTTATTTTCTCAAGAGAGGAGGGTTTTGATGTTGGCTTACAGCTTGAAGGGACATAGTTTATATGGCAGGGAAGGCATCGTGTCAGGAACGTAAATGAGCTGATCACATTCAATCCTACATCAATGTTTTATGCTTGCTTACAGATTCGTTCTGAGACAATTGCAACTTATGCCCTCTGTGGTTTTGCCAACTTTGGTTCCCTAGGAATAGTCATCAGCGGACTTAGTAAGTGAAAAGGATATTTTCAACAGCAGGGGTAACATAAACATACTTGGGGTCTTCTTGCTCTAGTAGGTTATTCATGTTGTGGGGGGATGTCCCTTCAACAATAGTAAATCCCTTAATGTCTACGTGGTTTTTTTTTTAATCCATCCTCTGCAATACAGTTTGTCCATGTACATTCAAGTATTCAGGAAGAATATGTTAACACACACAGGTACTCCCAGGCTGATAGTCACTAGGTTTCACTTGCATGCCAATGGATTTATAAAAGCCACTGGAGAGTATTCCCAGGGCCAGTGGAAGTTCCGTGGAAAAGATGCCAGCCATAGGCATCGCTGTAGAAAGTGACAGCTGATCATCACGTTTGCTGACCCTTCATTGTAACCATTGGTTGTGCATCTCCCAATGCTTTGAGAACCCTGCAGATGCATATTAGAACTGGTTTCTTGTCAAATGGCCTGAGACTCCAGTCCAAAATAATTTTCAGAAGAGTACAGATTAATATTTTTAATCCATCGAATCCAAAACCCCTCCTTTTACTTTTCAGCATCCATGGCTCCTTCCAGAAAACATGACATCGCCTCGGGAGCAATGAGGGCCCTGATTGCAGGGACGGCGGCCTGCTTCATGACAGCCTGCATAGCAGGTACTGCCTCCTGTTCTGTGTCCCCTGGTGCCCAAGGAAGGGTGTCCTTCAGGGAATCTCCAGCCTGAATGCAGAATCATGCACTGCTGCAGCAAGCTGAGAATGAAATGTTGGGGGAAAGAGTGGGAAAGCTAAGAACCGAAGAAGAGCTCTGTTGAATTGTGAGGATAAATGTCACTCTCTTCCACCTCCAGGCATGCTCTCTGGCACCCCCATGGACATCAGCTGCCACCACATCCTAGAGGACGCCTTTAACTCCAGTGTGTCTAGCAACACAACCAGAGTGGTATCTTGCTGCCAAAGTCTATTGGACAGGTATTCTTTTAAAATTTTTTATTTTTATTATTTATTTACAAGGAGAGAGAATTCAAGAAAGAGAGAGTGAGTGCACCAGGGCCTCCTGCCACTGCAAACAAACTCCAGACACATGTGCCATTTTGTGTATCCGGCTTTATGTGGGTACTGGGGAAGTGAACCCAGGCTGTTAGATTTTGTAGGCAAGTGCCTTTAACCACCAAGCCATCTCCCAAACCCTGAATATGTGTTCTTGATTCTAACAGCTTCCTCCTTTCTTCATCTATTCTCCTCCTCCTACTTCATTTGTTCTTTGAAACATGGTGGTAATATTTATTCAGGCAAACAAAAACATATTATTTATATTAGAAATAGTCATATGGTTCATAGACATTTAAATATCACCATACAATATCTCAAAGTATACAACATTGCAAATAACTATCCAATCAGTTTAAAATTAAATGTATTATAAATTAATGTGAGGGAGTGTAGTCTAAAAAACATAAACAGATAATGGAGTTGCAAAGTACGAAAAAGCATAGCTACCCCATGAATTCCCAAAAATGAGCCATTGATGTACTTTTAAAAAAAACTCTAGATGAATATAGCTTTCACTATGATACATATCCATGGAGAGCATTCAGTGGATAGCAGGAAAAACCCACAAGAATGAGGAAATTGGAGAATTTTTTGTGATATTAACATACTGCAATGGTTTGACACAGCATCCCTTAGAAATGCATAAAATTTTTCTGAGGTCCACAACAAATGCATCTGTAAGATTATGAAACCCATCGTGAGCCAAAGTACCTTGTTCAAGCTAAGTGTGGTAGCATACACCTTCAGTCCCAGCACTCCAGAAGCTAAGGCAGGAGGATCACCATAAGTTTGAGGTCAGCCTGGGGCTACAGAGCAAATTCCAAGTTAGACTGAACTAGAGTGAAACCCTATCTTGAAAGCAAACAAACACACGAAAAAATGCCTCACATGTGTAACCCTGGCACTTGGGAATGTGAGGCAGGAGCATTGCCATGAGTTTGAGGCCTGACAGGTTCATGCAATTAGTTGCAGGCCAATTTGGGATACAGAGTAAGACCCTCTCTCAAAAGTTCTTTCTTTGTTATTATGAATTCACACAGATAGCATAAGGGAAAGGTGGAGGCTTTTAGAGCTTAAAACTTGATGAACAGAAGATGAGAAATATCTTTCTCTAATAATAAGAGAAATAAATGTGGGCTCATAGAAAATAATTTTCATGTAGACAGAGCTTTTTTTGTTGTTTTTGTTTGTTTGTTTTTGTTTTGGAGGGGATTTTTCGAGGTAAGGTCTCACTCTAACCCAGGCTCACTTGGAATTCACTCTATAGTCCCAGGCTGGCCTCAAAACCACAGTGATCCTCCTACCTCTGCCTCCTGAGTGCTGGGATTAAAGGAGTGTGCTACCATGCCCGGAAGAGCCCATTAATCAATATTTTTGGGATGTTTGTTTGTTTGCTTGCTTGCTTTTTGTTTCTTCGTGGTAGGGTCTCACTTTAGCCCAGGCTGACCTGGAATTCACTATGTAGTCTTAGGCTGGCCTCAAGCTCACAGCAATCCTCCTACCTCTGCCTCCAAAGTGCTAGGATTAAAGGCATGCACCACCAAGGCTGGCAACATTTTAAAGCTGTTTTTCTCCTGGATCTTTGGACTTCACACCTGTTTCCTCTGATTCATTCATTTCTTCTTCCCTTTGTGGTTATTGTCACTTGTCTCTTCAAAGTCCATGGTTCTGTCTCCTTTGTTTCCAGACCAGGTATGGCTTAGAGACAGCAAGACCCAGGGAAATAGGTTTCTGAAATTCCCCCACATCATATCCCTCTATAAAGTTCACTGAGCAGGGTTTAGGCAGTCGTACTCCTGTGGATAGAATTCAGTACCACATCCTTGAATGAGAAGTTCCATTTTCCAACTTTAAGGGTAACCTGGTGTTACCAGGGTTAGAGCCAGTTCCCTGGCAGCCCTCACAAGCCAGGCTCAGCCAGCTATCTTATAGAAGTCAATTAAATGACCAAAAAAAAATTGTGAAAAGCAGAGATAAACAGGATTTATTCTATGTAGACATATTGGGAAGAACAAAGACTGACCATTCTGGTTCATCTTCAGGATCCTGACTTGACATTTGTATGGAAATGGAAGGAAATAGGGATGTCTATCAAAGACTTCCACTGAAAGAATGATCCCACCCATCAGGCCAGCCTGAGACTCAGGGTGAGTTTCAGGTCAGCCTGGGCTAGAGCGAGACCCCCCAAAAAAGAAATCTTCTGGTGAGTTTAGAATGTCAGGAATGACTCAGATCTCATTCTTTTGACCAAAAAGATTAAACAGAATTAAAGAAAGGATAAAGACAAGTCTATAAAAATTGCCGTGTTTGACCAGGAGAAAATAGCCCTCCTTTGATGGACTTCTACAAAACCCTTCTACCTCAACCTTCCTTCTTTCATGTGCTACTTTAAATTTTAGGGAGGGTCATTTGGGAAACTTAATTCTGCCTTTCCCTCTCACTGTTTCTCACGTGCAGAGGTGCAGAGGTAGGGTTTGAAGGTCCGTCCTTAATGATCTTCAAGCTTGCTAATTTCTACTCACTCACCTACCGTTTTTACCTTTTCCTGTCCTCCTTTCAAGGTGATCAAGGCTGTTCTGACAATATGGTGATCTGTTACAATGCACAAGACGCCAGGAGTGGTCCTTTGCCAGGCATCTCTACCCTCTATTGTTTCTTTTTGCAGAACTAATACCATCAGTCCAGCTGCTTCCACCAATATACAAGTGTTTTATAAATATTGATCCTACCCTTTTGTATTCTGGAGGAAATAACAGGAATCCTTGAAGTAATCCAGAATTTAACAGTAAAAACTAACCCCCTGATGTCTCTGTCTTAAATCTAACCCTAACCAGAATGCAAAAGGAAAAACATTTCCTTCCCTGTGCCATTTTTAATGTGTCATATTCTGATCCACAGTTTCTGAAATCTAAGGCTCAACTAATGGTTTCATTCTGCTCTCCACCAGTACTGTTGTCAAGGGGCCCAATGAGGTCATTCCAGGAGAAAACTACAGCCTGCATGCTTTGAAGGGTTGCTGCAAATTGTTGAATCCATCAACACTTAACTGCAGTTGGATCCCCAATACAGTATGAATTCAGCTGTGTATCCACTGGAACTCAAAGTGAAAATGCTGAATTTTCTGCTTTGGAGGAAAAATTTTTTTAAAAACCTGTTAACTACATCTCTATCATGGAATCAATTTCACTTGCGAGGGAAGAAGAAAAGCAGGAGTGAATCCTTCAGACATACTTCCTCTCTTCCCTCACCAACCATCCTTTCTCCACGGAGAACTCCTATGATGATGTGCCAAACAGAAGTGTGATCTTCAGCCCCAGGGATGTTTTCTGACTTTTAATTTTCAAGGCATTTCATAAAAATGCATATAAATGGTAGCTCTGATAACTGGGCTATGACTCAGCTATCCCCTCTTGTACTGCTGAATGAGTCTCTAAGTAGTCCATAATGACTTGATTTAGACACATCTCAGGATCTTTGAATCAATTACGCTTCTTGTTTCTGCAACAAAACACCTGACAAAAGCATCTTAGGGAGGAAGGGCTTGTGCAGGCTTATAGTTTGAGGTTATAGTCCATCATGGCAGGGAAGACATGGAGGCAGGAATAAAGCAGCTGGTCACATTGTGTCTGCAGTCATAAGGTATAAAGTAATGAGTGCCAACCTTCACACTCTAGGGTACCTAGCCCATGGAATGACGCTTGCCCATCCCTCACAGAAATGCTCAGAGGTTTGTTTCTATGATGATTCTAAATCCCATCAAGTTGACAAGATTATAACTCTCACAACTCTGCCCCTTGTCAACTTGACATCCAAACACATTGATTTTAAACCACAACTGTTTCGGTCAACATTCTAGTTGCTGCACAGAAAGAACCCAAACAAAAGCTGCTTATGGAGGAATGGGTTTATTTGGCTTACAGACTCGAGGGGAGACTCCATCCTGGCAGGGAAAACGATGGCATGAGCAGAGGGATGGACATCACCTCCGCCACAGCACTGGAAACAGCGGCAGGAAGGTGTGCCAAACTCTGGCAAGGGGAAGCTGGCTTATAATTCCCAAAAGCCCGCCCCAACAACACAGCTCTAGTGAGGTTCTAATTCCTGAATTGCCATCAGCTGAGGATCGATCTATCAGAACACATTCATTTGTTTGTGGGGGACACCTGGATCAGACCATGACAACAACCTTCCACCTTTGGTCTTTACCTCATAGACTATGATCATCTCATAGTGCAAAATGCATTCAATCCAACTTCAAAAATCTCCATAATTTAAAATAGTTCACACACTGTTTAAAAGTGTAAATGTAGAATCTCTTGACTGTAAGCCCCTATAACATCAGAAAACAAGTTACATAAAACAGCACTGAATAAACATTACCACTGCAAAATGGAGGGATGGGGCGTAGCAAGGAAAGATCAGAACAAAGCAGAACCTAAAGCCTGCACAGCAAGACTAAATCCTTCAGCAGAATGTCCTGCACCTGGATCTTGTGATGGAATCATCTGGGTTCTGAGAGACTTAAGTAGCCCCATCAGTTCAAGCTGCTCTGGCCAGCATACATGGCCTCTTTCCACACCTTGCCTGCAGCCTTTGGTGAGCGGATTTCCCATGCTTCTGGTTCTCCAACATCTGTGCATCTCAAGTGCAACATAGGCTCCATGGTAACTCACCTTCACAGTTTGATACAGTGGCTTCTCAGAGCCCTTTTGCAGGGATTCTGACCCTGTCACACATTTTTCTGACCTCAACAGATCCCTGGAACTGTAGCGCAAGACTCTATGACCCCTCAATCTTGCATCTTTCATTCTTCTAAAACCGTTACCACAAGGATTATGATGTCAAATTCTGTTGCAAGTTTGGGATGGAGTCTGGCCCCCTTGGCCCACAGTTGTATTTGCTTCTGTGTGCTGAGTCTGAGGAAACACTTCACTAGGCAGTTGCTTCAGCATCATTCACATTTATGTTATGTTCTCTCCTTTTAAATAAATTTACATTTTTACAAGTAAGAGCCTTCAGTTGGTGAGGTCTCACCCTCAGTGTATTTTTCTCTTTGTCCCAGTAAAGAGAATAAGGTTTCTATTTAATGGCATGAATCTTGTTAACAATTATAGGCACTTTGTCATCTGCACTCTTCTTTTTTAATATTTTTATTTATTTATTGAAAGCAGAGAGAGTGGGAGAGAGAGAGAGAGAGAGAGAGAGAGAGAGAGAGAGAGAGAGAGAGAATGAACATGCCAGGGTCTCCAGCCACTGCAAATAAGTTCCAGACACATGCACCACTCTGTGCATCTGGTTTACATGGGTACTGGGGACTCAAACGTGGGTTGTGAGGTTTGCAAGCAAACACCTTAACCATTGAGCCTTCTCTCCAGCCCTGTATTCTTCTTGTCTGGAACTTTGATCTTGCTCACACATTTATCCTTGCCAACCTGCACATTTTTCCTATCTTTTTGTTCTGTGTCAAATTAGATCTGCATAAGAGCAGTAAGAAGTAACTATGCCTCAGCTAACTACTACTATGATCTCCCAATATTTCCTCTAATAAAGAAATTAATCCATTACTTTTACTTTTTTCTGTAAATGATGTCTCAATCTTTGCCTGAATGTCACACAAATGGCCTCTGTCTAAGTTCCTGATAGAAGCCTTGTTTCCTTCTGAAACATCGTGAGTTGGGTCTCTACTGTCTACATTTCTCTTGTATTCTGCTCTTCTAAACTCCCACAAGAATAGTCCAATAAACTCTGCTTACAGCATTCTAGGGTTTTTCTATCCCAAATTTCTAAACTCCTCCGCATTTCCTCTGCAGTCTAGTTCCAAAGGCCCCAGAATCACATGGCCCAGTTTACCAAAGCAATAACCCCACTCCTGGTAACAATTTTTTGTGTTAGTTACCTTTTTCATTGCTACATAAAATATGTGACAAAAGCAACTTAAGCAGGAATGGTTTACTTCAGTTTATATTTTGAAGTTACAGTCCATTGTGGTGGGAAGCAGATGGTCACACTGTGTCTGTCTGCAGTCAGGAAGTAGAGTACTCAGCTGCTTTCTCCTTATTACAAAGTGCATGACCCCAACCCATGAAATGGTGCCACCCACATTTAGGGTGAGTCTTCCCACTTCAACTTACCTCATCTAGAAACTTCCTCAAAACTCCCTCCTTGCTCAGAGGTTTTTTTTCTATCAAGTTGACCAGATTAACTATCACAGTCTCCCTACCTTCACCCTAATTTACCTGAAATATCTTGAACTTGTATCTTATATGAAAGAAGATTATATAGTCCTTCATAATTTAAGGGTTCTTTAGAAATACATGTAGGCTATATCAAAATTAGGATTTAAGCTCCATAAACTTAGAGTTATAATGAGTCAGTTTAAGCAAAGCTATCTTTCACTCATGTAATCATGTTGGTAATCATCAATTTGGACTTAATCTTTATTGTCTCCATTTCCAAGGAAAAGAAGCAGCCCCTGTACAGGATATGTTGATCTTAAGGAGGGAAAACATGTGAGAGCATGATAGCCCTTAGAACTTCTGCTAGGATCTAGGCTTTAAGGCATATTTCTATAATCCCAGCAATTGGGTGGCTAAGGCAGGGAGATTATGAGTTTAAGACCAGCCTGGTACATAGGTTGATACTATCTCCAAAAAACAACAGTAACAACAAAATTTATGTTAGAGTATAATAACATGCTTTATTTTTTTACTACATTCCTTAGCCAAAGCAAG
This sequence comes from Zapus hudsonius, assembly GCA_004024765.1. Taxonomy (NCBI): domain Eukaryota; kingdom Metazoa; phylum Chordata; class Mammalia; order Rodentia; family Dipodidae; genus Zapus; species Zapus hudsonius. The sequence goes on along the minus strand of PVHP010015937.1, from coordinate 16,404 downwards.
TCCTGTGACAAGTATAATTTCAGTGACTGTAGATGTAGATCTTGTCACAGAGAGGGAAGAGTAGATACTTTACAGAAATAATATACTACAAACACGCTTGATATCCATGTCTCTGTCTTGGGTGTGCACTGTAGATATAGGCCTATCTGTGTGTAAATTTGGTTATATTCCTGTTGAAAACACTGAAAAACAACCACTATTCTTAAGTCCAAAAGCCATGTAAGGACCACCGATGAAGAAATTCAATCCTGGCTGAGATCAGAACTCATTTCACTGATTCTTCCATCAAACAGACAGGCATCAGCTTTAAACCTGCTTCCTGGGGGTCCATGTTCTAGGGATGTCCATGGAGTCCTCTTTAATAAAATGCTGTCACCATTACTGTTCTCAGCACTGAGACCACATTATATGAGAAAAACATCAATGCCTCTGGGTCAGTGACTGACAATAAAGAGACTTGATAGGAAAAGGGCTACAATACCATACATAATGTATTCTGTTTATATTTCCCCTTCTACTCAGGCACAAAAGTAATTTTCTAAAAATAATCCACATGTAAATGATTGGGGATATTTGTTGTTTTTGTTTTATTATTCTGGCAGTGGTAGAAGGACCGAGTTTTTTATCCTTGAAGTAAATATAAGATATTTCTAAGTCTTGATTATTTGCACTATTTTTTTCTTATAATTCAGTGTGTTTTCTGACTTTAGACTTCAAGAAAATAAATTTCTATGTTTCCACCCTCCCAGGCTTCATCGCTGCCTATGTAAGGCATGAATGCCAATTATTGCTAAGTTGGTTCTCTGTCTTCTATAGCTATGTTTTTCTCTGAAATACTTTTTATCTCTTAATTTCTCCAGTTTCTTTTATTTCTGAGAATTTCTAAGAAAATCTCTTTGCTGCTCATAGTGTGTCTGTCTGGCAAACTAATTTTAAGATTCTGCCTTTGGTCATTATGGTTCAATGAATGCCTGTCATGCTTCGTTGTGCTTGGCTGCTTGTTTCTGCCCAACAATTACTACCCTGTTTATAAGTGAGTTTCCCTTTCAAAATGTAATAATAGACATTTATCACAAAAATGAGGATTATGAAAAATGCAAGAGAAAAGTCCAACTGTATTTATATGATGCTATGTGTAAACATAACTAAACATCTTTCTCCCCACCCTTGTTTACCCTGGCTCCCTGATAAGCACCCCCCAGATTGTCACTGATAACTGACTAGTGCATATACCTTTGTCCTTGTTTATACAAAGAATATATAGAATATATAGAAGAATATATAGAAGAATGTGAGGGATTTGTTGTTGATATCCAAATAAAATCAGTACACATGACCTTCAACTTCCTTCTTTACAATCGGCAATTACCTTGGACATTCCTAAAAGCCATTGTTTTCAGGGCTAGATTTATCCTTCCTTCCCCCCTTTCATATCTGTATGCATGCATGTACAATCCTATATAAATGAGATGATGTACATGATGGAGAACGAAGGGACTTGGACATTGCCTGTGGTTTGACCCTCAGCCTGTGGCACTGCTGGGAGGTGATAGAGACTTTAGGGAATGGAGCCAAGTGGGAAGGAGTTAGGTCATTGGTTGGGTGTCTCCTTCAAGTGGGTATTGGGATCCTGTGCTTTAAAGTTTTCCAATAGTGGAAATGAATATTGTTTTTATATTTGAATAAAAATTTTATCCATTTTCTCTGTATTGGTATCCACCCTACTAGACAGAGTAGTGCTGAAGGGTGTTCTGGAAATGTAAGTAGATTTTTGGTGTTAATATCTGAGGCCAGATTGCTCTTTGGAGAAGTGTGTTGTCTTGTCATTTACCTTGATAGGATCAGGATTTTGCATGTGTTTTATTCATCTGCCTCTACTCACTTCATTTCCTGCTCTAAAAACAAGACTGTGACAAAAAATTATATTGTCCTTTATAGTATATAGGCCATGTGACTGCACTCCATCTGCAGGGTGAATACTTTTGGAGAAACAGGAGTAAGATAGCTTTTGTTATACCGTTTAGTTAGGAACAGAGGCCCAAAGAGAGAACCTGCCTTGGCAGAACTAGAACTCAAGGCTGACCCAGTCTCGCCCAAGATGACTGACTATAAGCAATTTCTCAGCACACTGTACTCCTTCCCCAATTACCATACCTGGGTGGATTGGCCTCTGGGCCAGCCCCCTGACTCCATGAACTAATTGGGTCTCTCCCTTACATACCTGCAAAAGGCCGTCTTAATTAACTATAATGGGCTTGTCCCAAGAGTCTCTTAACAGTATTCTCCTGGCACCAACTCTTTTGGTCCCTGCTCCTCCCCTTTTCCAGTCTGGCTGGGAGTGGGGGAGGGGCATGGATAATTACAGCCATCTTCCATTTTTGGACACCTGACTGACCCAAGGCTCTTTCCCCTAAATGTCAATGTGTAAGTTTCCTCCCTCTTCCAGTGGGGCTGGCTGAAAGAGAGGAGGGCTTCTTTTCACTTGCCTGGGTACTTTTCTCTCTGTTTCTTACTTGTATTTTATGTCCAGGTGTCTTTTCACTTTGTTATATGTATGATTTTTTTCTATAAACTCTGTGTAATAACTCGTTTGACTTTCTTGGCTATTACTCTCTTGGTGTTTGAACTTCTTGGTCCCTGCTTGGGTGCTTTCTCCCTCTGTTATCTTTACTTCAGCCTTGAGTTCTTCACCACCGAATCTCAGCCTCCTTCTATGAGAAAGACAAGGGTTGGCACTCTCGTGCTCTGCTTCCCATAGGTGGGCATGTTTCTTCTGAATCTTTTGGCATGGACCCTCAGGTCCTGTCTTCCATGTGTGTATTTCCCTATTTATTTGAGAGAGATAAAAAGAGAGACAGAGAATGCTCATGCCAGGGCTTCGTGCCACTGCAAATGAACTCCAGATGCATGCATCACTTTGTACATCTGGCTTTAAATGGGTACTTGGAAATCAAACCCAGATGACAGGCTTTGCAAGCAAGCACCTTTAATAGCTGAGCAATCTCTCCAGCTCTAGAGACGAATTTTCTTTTTTATATATATTTTATTTATTCACTTTCAAGCAGAGAGAGAGAAAGAGAGAGAGAGAGAGAGAAAGTGCATCAGGGCCACCACCTTGTGGGTCTGGTTCATGTGGGTCCTGGGGAACTGAACCCAGGGCTTTAGGCACTGGAGGCAAGTGCCTCAACCACTGAGCCATCTCCCCAGCTTGAATTTTCTTTAAATAAATCTCATAATTCATAATTTCCCCTTAAATAAATTCAACAATTCATATATTCTCTTTCTCAGAGTCTGCTTTCTCAATTCTTTGTTTTAATAGAGCCCAAACATTTGGGTTCATAGGCTCTCCCTAAAACCCCAAATCCTGCATTACTTTTTATGCATTAGGCTATACTACATTTTCATTTCAAGTGGCTCTGGGAACCAAACCAGGAATTGAAACCAGGTTAGTCCTTTTTAATATGCACTTTATAAAATGGAAAGAGTGCCTATGAAGACTAATAGTGATGAAACGGAGGAGAGCACTGAAACGGCACCCTTGAGCTTTGTCTTCTGGCACTGGAACTCTACATGAGCAATCAGGATTATGAGAAAATGGATACTCATAACAAAAAGAATAATGTGAAGAATTAGGGTATACATCATTCATGCAATATTCAGCCATTAAGATAGAATAAACTTAGGTCATTCAAAATTGCTTCCTTTCTCCTCGCCCAACCACGTAAAGCCATCAGACCAAAGTTACTATGACAGAGTGGTTATCCTTTTGACAGAAAAGCACACCTCTACCTTGTGAATAAGAGAATAATATTTATTATTTATATAATATGTTATATTATATATTATTTATGTAATATAAATAATAATATTTATCCTGAAGGCAACTGTAAGTGTTCGTGGCCTAGAGACATGGATTTAGTTACCCCAGAACTACAGTGAGGAGATTTTCCACTCACATCAGCCTCACAAAGTCAAAAAACCTAAAGGGGACGATAACAGGGACCTTAATGATAATAGCTCCTTTGGAGCAGCCCCTCAACAACTTCAGGCACCCTTCACTGCCTCCCCTCACCCAACTGCCAGCACTGGGAGCCACTGGAGATCTGAGGACTCCAAGGGATTCGAGCCACCCTTCAGCCACACGGCATCCACCACAGTTGATATAAATGTCACATCCACTGACCCAACCAGCCTAGCCAAGCCCACAGCATGACACTCAGCATAGCTGAGACTGGAAGCCATCTGAAAAGGGCCAGATGACACTGGGGCAATACCTACCCCAAAGCCAGGTATATAGACCTACACTGGAAGTGCTAACTGTACCTTGCATTTCAGGGCAGGTTATGTGTTAGAGTTGATTGATGTACTTTTGGTCTACTTAGCCATTCTTAAATAAGCTGTGTTTTGGGAGTGACTTTTGCCACTTTCGATATCTCTTAATTTATAGTGCCTTTATGTCTTTTTTCTTTCTTTCTTTCCTGGGGGCAGGGTCTCACTTGTACCCTTGACCTGGAACCCATTACAGATCAGGAATCTCAGACTCCCAGTCAATAGGATTAAGGGTATGAGCCAACATATGCCATCAGGAATTTTGGCTTTGTTAGATTACCTGTTTAATCTTACATAAATATTCTGTACTGGTCTTGTATATGTGTGCATATTGTCCAGTTGAATATTAGAACTCATTTGTATATTGCTCCACCCAGCCCACTAAAATATTTGCATAGCAGGAAAATACAATATCTTGGGTCACACTTGTGTTGTTACTCTGGGAGTAATATGAGAGCCAACACACCTGACACCTTAGGCTCCTAACCTGAAGATACATAATTTCTCATTATATGTCTAAGAATATAGCAGACAATTAAAAAACCCAAGCCTGAAATTAACTCAAGATGAAAACATCTCTACATTATAATACAAGAAACAAAAAAGTCAAGACAATATAAGTCTACCAAAAATTATAAATCCGTCAGAAATGACCTCCAGTGAGACTGACTTAGATGACATGCCTGAAAAGAATTCAAAAGAATGATTATAACTTTGTCCAAAGGAATCAAGGAAGAAAACAAACAAGAAATCCAAAGAAAACACAGAAAACCAACTTAATGAAATTCAGAGGTCGATATAAGATATGAATAACGAAAAAGAAATACCAATCAGAAATATTAGAAATAAAAAATATAGTCAAGTACAAAACTCTGTAGAAGGTCTCACTGATAAATTAGATCAAGGAGAGGACAGAATATCTAAATGGGAAGACAAGGTAGATGATCTAGGCCAGTCCAACAAAGAGAAAAACAAACTAATAGGAAGGTATGAATGGGAATTTCAAGACATTCAGTACACTATGAAGAGATCAAACATAATAATTCAGGATATAGTACAAGATGAATTTTACTGTAAGGGCAAAGTAGGTATTTTCAACAAAACCATAGATAGAATAGAATTTCCTCCAAATAAGGAAAATGGTGCCAATGCAGATACAGGAAGCATTTAGAACACCAGAGAGACAAAACCAGGAAAGAAGCTTTCCACACCATATTATCATTAAACTACTGAACAAAAGATCAAAGAAAATATATTGAAGGCAGTTAAGAGAGAAACATCAATGTTGTAATGTATAAAGGCAAATCCATCAGAATAACTGCAGACACACAAACTGTAAAAGTCAGAAGGACTTGGAGTGATATATTTCAAGTCCTGAAAGGCAGCAACTGTCAGCCAAGATCACTATATCCAGCAAAGTTACCCATCACTGTTGAAGGAGAAATAGGACTTTCCATAACAAAGACTGGCTAAAGGAATATATGACTACAAAGCCAGCTCTACAGAAAATACTTGAAGGGATCCTCCAGGTGGAAGACAAAGAAAAGCATATACATGAGGAAAAAACAGAAAAAAAAAACATGTTCAAATAATAGGTAATACAAGAGAGTAAAGGAAAAATAGGAAAAACTACTATATAAATGGACTGAAGGACAAAAATTGCATGATCATCTCAATAGATGCAAAAAGGGCACTGGACAAAAACACTTCATGGTAAAAATCCTAAAAGAAACTGGGAATAGAAGAAAAATATCTCAACATAATAAAGATCAATTATGGCAAACCTACAACCAACATTATACTAAATGAGGAAAATCTTGAAGCATTTTCACTAAAATCAGGAACAAGACAAGGGTGTCCACTGTCCCCACTTTTATTTAATATAGTGCTGGAAGTCTTAGCCATAGCAATAAGGTAAGAGGCACAAATAAAAGGGATACAAATTGGAAAGGAAGAGACAAAGTTATTATTATTTTACAGATAATATGATTCTACGCATAAGGAACCCTAAAGAATCTACCAGTAAATTGTTAGAGCTGATAAACACTTTTTAGCAATGTAGCAGGATACAAGATCAACACACAGAAATATGTAGTCTTTCTATGTACTAACAACAAACAGGGTAAGGATGAAATCAGATAAACACTCCCATTCATAGTTGCCTCAAGAAAAAAAAAAAGAATCTAGAAATAAACCTAACCAAGGAAGTAAAGGATCTCTACAATGAAAACTTTTAAATACTCCAGAGAGAAATTACAGAAGACACTAGGAAATGGAAAGATATCCCATGTTCTTGGATTGGAAAATTAATATTGTGAAAATGTCAATCTTACCAAAATCAATCTATACATTTAATGCAATCCCCATCAAAATTCCAATGGCCTTCTTCACTGAAATAGAAAAAAAATCCTAAAATTCATTTGGAAGCACAAAAAAAACCTTCAAATAGCCAAAACAATTTTAAGCAATAAAAATAATGTTAGTGGTATCCCCATACCTAATTTTAAGATATATTACAGAGCCATAGTAACAAAAACAGCATGGTACTGGCACAAAAACAGACACATAGATCAATGGAACAGAATAGAGGACCCTGATGCAAACCCAGGCAGTTCCAGACATCTGATTTTTGACAAAAATATTCATTGGAGGAAAGACAGACTCTTTAACAAATGGTGCTTGGAAAACTAGATATCTATATGTAGAAGGAGGAAAATAAATCATTATCTCTCTCCATGCAGAAGAATTATGTCCAAATGGATCAAGGACTTTAATGTCAGACCTAAAACCCTAAAACTGCTTGAGGAAAAATAAGAGAACACATCTTCATATTGGCATAGCATCGACTTTCTGAATATAACCTCAATTGCTCAAGAAGTAAAACTACTAATCAACCATTGGGACCTCATGAAATCAAAAAACTTTTGTACAACAAAAGACACAGCAAAGAGGCAAATGGGAGAAAATCATTGTCAGCTATACATCTGACAGAGGATTAATATCCAGGATTTACAAAGAACTGAACAACTAAATTACAAAAAAAAAATCAATCAACCCAATCAAAAATTGGGCTACAAAACTGAATAGAGAGTTCTCAAAAGAAGAAGTTTAGATGGCCTATAAACATCTAAAAACATGTTCTACCTCCTTAGCATCAGGGAAATGCAAATTAAAACTACTCTGAGATTCCGTCTCACTCCTGTCAGAATGGCTGCCATCAAGAAAACAAATGACAATAAATGCTGGTGAGGATGCAGAAAAATAGGAACCCTTCTACACTGCTGGTGGGGATGTAAACTGGCACAGGCATTGTGGAAAGCAGTGTGGCGGTTCCTGAGACAGTGGAAAGTAGATTTACCCTATGACTCAGCTATACCACTCTTTGGCATAGATCCTAAGGACTCTTCTCACTACCTCAGAGATACTTGCTCATCCATGTTTATTGCAGCTCTATTTACAATAGCTAGGAAATAGAACCAGCCTAGATTTCCCTCAACTGATGAATGAATAATGAAGATGTGGTACATTTATACAATGGAGTTCTGTGGTAAAGAAAAATGAAATTATGAAATTTGCAGGGAAATGGATGGATCTGGAAAGGAATAACCTGAGTGAGGTAACTCAGGCCCAGAAAGCCAAACACTGCATCTTCTCTCTCATATGTGGATCCTAGCTACAAGTGTTCATTCACATCTGTATGTGAGTTGGAGTGAAAGTGAATCTTTGAGGCTAGTGAACTATAAAGGGGCTGTAAGAGAGGGAGGAGAGGGGAGATTTAAGGGTATTGTATATATGTATGTAGAGGGTGCAATGGCCACGTGGGGCCAAGGGAAGGGATTGAGTAATGGAAGGGTGAGGAGGACTAATCAAAATTTATGATATTATGAATAAGACACATGGAAAACTACTCTTTGGATAATGGCACATCCAGGAGCCATTGATTGGAATTAGAAAAATTTCAGTGCCAAGGATGGGATACCGTCAAGTGAGTTGTTGGCCAGGGAGGTTCCCGAGGCCCCCAAAACATTATAACTCATTGCCAAAGCTGTTGGCTGCTCAGCAGAAGAACAGATGGATTACAACAGATTACTGAAGACACCACATGCTTGGGCTGCAGGTCACTGAGAAGCCAAACTGGAGCTGAGCTAGAAAACTCCTCCCTGTTAACCAGCTGACAGAAACCTGGTAAAAGCTATGGCTGCATGCAGCCCTATGGAGAGAGAAGTCATCAATGAGGGTGAACAGCACTGGGCCTTTGCAAGCCAGGCCAAATGTGCCAACTGGCGCAATAGAGGCACTTCTGTTATGGGGGAAACCAACAACTCTCTCCTTGGACTGGAGGCCCACTGCACAGGAGAATACATGCCTGGTACTGAAGACCTAGTCAAAAGCCTGTGGTGGAGGAGGTCATGAGCCCTATCAGAGTCACACCTGTGTTGTCTGGCTAAGTGTATATATTATGCCCACCAAATTACCTTGTAAGCACCTTTTAAAATGTGTATACCCATATATTAATGCTACTCTCACTTTTAGTTGGAGAAGCTTCTCTTTTCAGATGATGGTGACCACTGAGATGACTCAGCAGACACCATAGTGCTGAGAAAAAGTGACAGTGGAGTGTTCAGACCTGAGTCATCTCTATCACGCCTTCCAAGGTTCAGGGTCCATTGTGGAAGAGGTGATGGAAAGAATGTATGAGCCAAAGGAAAGGTAGGACTACTTACTGTGCCTGTTTCTCCACACATAAAATGACAATAAGCATATCTCTTGCTTCAAATTTTTGTAAGAGTTAAAGAAACCATTGTTTTAGTCTACTTCCTGTTGCTACAATTGAATATTATAAGCTCAGTCATTTATAAAGGCTATGGGTTAACTCAGCTCACAATTCTGAAGGCTAGAATTTCCAATACATGTGCAACTTGCTCAACTCTTCTTGCTGGTGGGGACTCTGCAAAGTCCCAGGGTGACCAACACTTCTTGCTGAGGTGACTCTCTGCAAAGCCCCAAGGTGGTCAGGGCATCAAATGGTAAGACAGAAAGAATAAGGGTGCTTGCACCTATCTTCCTTATTCTTCTTTTGTTAAAAAAGATATTGATATATTAGTTATACATAATATTGGATTTTATGATAACATTTTATACATTGCTAATGTATTTCATTCGTATTCATCCCCCATAATCTTCTGTTGTCCCCCCCCCAATCCACTTTCTCTTCCCAATCAGTCCCTCTTCATTAACAAGTCCTTTTTAATTTTTGATTTTTGGTGACCTGCCCCCCCCCCCAGCATTTTCCCTTCTACTTTCATAGCGCATGTGCTCTAGTACGCTCCTTCCTTCAAGCCTTTTCCCCTCTAATGGGTCCCTATACAGTTTCCTGAATGCTATACACACTCCCATATAAACATGCAAATACAAAAATTGGAGACTAGGATGCACATGTGAGAAAGAACATGTGGTGTTTGTCTTTCTGAGCCCAATCACGTTTTCTAGCTCATCCACATTCCAGCGTTTCAATATTTTTATGGCTGAACAGAATCCCATTGTGTATCTGTGCTAAATTTTCACTATCCATTCATCTGTTGGTAGACATCTCGGCTGATTCTATTTCCTTGCTATTAAATAGAGCAGCAACAAACACGGATGTGAAAATATCTCTGTGATAGGATACAGAGTTGAATGGAGATATGCCCAAGAGTGACAGATATAGCTGGGTCATATGGAAGTGCTATTTTTAGTGTTTTAAAAAAATCTACACACTGATTTCTAAATGGCTGCATCAGTTTGCATGCCCACCAATAGAGAGTAATGGTTTTCTTTTCTCCACATCCTCACCAGGATTTTCTGTCAGTTCTTCCTTCCTTCCTTTCTTTCTTCCTCCCTTTCTTCCTTCTTTACTTATTTATTTATTTGGGGTTTTGGAGGGGGACAGTATCTCATTCTAGCCCAGGCTGATCTTTAGCTCCAGGCTGGGCTCATATTCACAGCAGTCTTCCTATCTCAGCCCCCCCCCCCAAAGTGTGTCATTTGTTTTCTTGATAATAGCTATTCTAACTAAAATGAGATGAAATCACAAATGGTTTGAATTTCACAAAAACTTAGGAATGTTGAAGACTTTTTAAAGTGTTTACTGGCCAGTTGTATTTCTTCTTTTAAATATTCTTTTTTCACTTTAAAAAAATTGATTTACTTATTTGTGTGTATGAGAGAGAGAGAAAGAGAGAGAGAAAGAGAAAGAGAAAGAGAGAGAGAGAGAAGAGAGAAGAGAGAGAGAGAGAGAGAGAGAGAGAGAGAGAGAGAGAGAGAGAGAATGGGCAAGCCAGAGCCTCTTGCCACTGTAAGCAATCACCCGATGCTTACACTACTTTGTATCCAGTTTACATGAGTGGCTTGGGAATTTAACCTTGGCCAGCAGGCCTTTCATACAAGTGCCTTTAACCACTGAATCATCTTCCCAGCCCCCTTTGACATATTATAGTCAAAGCATTTGATTGTGGATTTGAGGCCATTAATATTCAGAGTTCTTATTGAAAAGTCTGTGTTAATCCCTGTCATATTAGCAATTTTGTAATGTTTAGTATTTTCTTGGTCTTCATTTACTTAACAACTATTCTGGCATTGGTTGGTTTTTTTTTTTTTTCTTCCTGTATCCCCTTGAATGTGTTTTTCTTTCTCATCTATGTGAAGTATTCTATCAGAATCCTCTGTAAAGTTGATTTGGTGCTCATACAGTCTTTTAGCCTGCTTTTATAATAGGAAGTTTTTCTTTCTCCTTTTGTTATATGAGACAATTTTACTGGGTATAGCATTTGGGAATACACTTCTGGCTTTTAACGTTTCCCTTGAAAATTGATTGTCATTCTGAGGGGTCTGCTTTTATATGTGAATACATGTTTCTCTCTTGTTGCATTCAGAACCCTTCCTTTGTTCTGTGTATTTAATGTTTTAACTATAATATGTCATAGTGAGTGTCATGGTTTGATCCAGGTGTCCCCCAAAAACAAATGAATGTGTTCTCAATGATCGATCCTCAGCTGATGGCAGTTTGGGAATTACAACCTCGCTAGAGCTGTGTTGTTGGGGGCAGGCTTTTGGGGTTATAAGCCAGCTTCCCCTTGCCAGTGTTTGGCACACCTTCCTGCCGCTGTTTCCAGTGTTGTGGCAGAGGTGATGTCCAGCCCTCTGCTCATGCCATCGTTTTCCCTGCCAGGATGGAGTCTCCCCTCGAGTCCATAAACTAAATAAACCCATTCCTCTACAAGCCACTTTTGTTTGGGTTCGTTCTGCATAGCAACTAGAAAGCTGACCACAACAGTAAGTTTCTTATCTAATCCTGTCCTTTTAATGTTCTGTATGCCTTTTACACTTGGATGAGCATCTCTTTCCCTAGATTTGGGAAATTTTCTCCCACAATTTTATTAAAACCATTTTCTATGCCATTGGCCTAAAGTTATCTCTTTCTATGCCCATTGTTTGAACATGTGATCTTTTCATGGTATCCTGAAATATCTCTCATATTCATTTCAAATGCTTTTTAAATTTCTTATTAGTTTTGATCCAACTCTTCTACCTCACTTTCCAGGCCTGATAAACTTGATCCATTCTATTGATGTAGCATTATAATGACCTTTTTGTTTGGATTATATTTTTATTTCTAGCTTTATTTCAATCTGGTTTTTCTTCAGCATTTCAGCCTTTATTGAGTTCTATTTTCATATCCTGGCTTGGCTTCCTAATTTCATCTAGCGGTTTGTGTTCTCTCAGAATTCATTTAGTTTTTTTTTTTTTGTGTGTGTGTGTGTGTGTGTGTATGTGTGTGTGTCCTCTGTGAACTTATTTTGGATTTTATTCACATACTTATCTATATCTTCTTTGAGTTTTTTGTACATATTTATGATCATTCTTTTTAAAATTATTTATTTGCACCTATATGCACACACGAGTGTGTGCATAGACACTAGGATCTCTTGACACTGCAAATACACTCTAGATGCATACACTACGTTTGCATCTGGCTTTGTATGGGTGCTTGGAAGTTGAACTCAGACTATCAGGCTTTGAAAGCAAGCACTTTAAACCACTGAAACATCTCTTAAGCCCTAAAATCATTCTTTTGAGTTTTTGTCTGGGGATCCTTTACTAAGGGATTAGTAGGTCTTGGAGAAGGGAATACATATTGTTTTGGTTTTTCATCCTTTCCATGTTGTGTTGAGACTTACAGATCTAGAGATAATGTGTTTGTTGGTCAGGTCTTTCTGACATACATGTGCTAAGTGAATACTCTGAATGATGTTTGGGGTTTCTTTGTGTTTCCTGTCTTTGCTTTGTCCTGCTGTGCTCAGAGTTCGGTCTTGGAAATAGTTGATACTGCTTCATGGATGAGGTGAGTTGATCTAAGTTCAGTCAGAGCTGTTCCAAACCCATGATCAGATGGCAGATCATTGGTGTCTGCAGTAGAAATAGGACCATGTCAAGAGGAAGCTGAGTGCTAGAACTCCCATGCAAGTCCAATCATTATTGCCCATGTTAAAAGTGGATGGTGTCCTGGGGGAAAGCCAAGTGCTGGGACTCCTATGTGAGCCCCAGCACAAATGGCTAAGACATTGGCACCCACAGTGGAGTGAAGACAGAGTCCTAGTGGGAGGCCAAGGGTTGGAACTCCCACACGGGCCCCAGCCAAATAAGCCAATTGTCAGCACCAAGGAAGGAAGAAGGATGGGATCCTAGAAATCTAAGTTCTAGGCTGGAAAGATGGCTCAATAGTTAAGCATTTCCCTACAAAGCCTAACAATTCAGGTTTGATTCCACAGTGCCCATGTAAAGCCAGATGCACAAAGTAATAAATGCATCTGGAGTTCATTTGCAGTGGCTGGAGGCCTTGGCATTCCCATTCTTTCATCTCTCTTTTTTCTGTCTCTCTATGCTTGAAAATAAATAAATAAAAATGACTTAAAACTCACCTACCATGGCTCAGCAAGTTATGCAGAAGAAGGGGCAGAAAGATTATAAAAACCATGGTGGGGGCATATCCAGAGGCATGGCCTCCCTCAAAAAAAGAAAAAGCTGGATACTGCTTGCAACAACTCACAGCTCTCTGAGCCATGGATTGTTCCAGCAATCCCATTGAGGAAGGCCCTCAGTGGCTTCGGGGCAGAGAGGAGGGAAATGGGGATACCAACACAAGACTTATTCATAACAGTTATTAACAATAAATAAATAGATTTATATAAAAAAGAAGAAGAAAGAAATCCAAGTTCTTTCTTCTTTTTGTATTTCTTCTCTTAAGAATTCTCTGTTCAGTTTCTTAGCTTATTTGGGGAGATTATTTCCATGTTGTTTAGTTTTTTGAGGTTTTTGTTCTTCATATTAGTCTTTTGTCAGATGTATAGCTGGAAAAGATTTTCTCATGTTCTGTAGGGTGTATCTTCACTAAATTGATGGTTTCTTTGCTGTAATTGTTGCCTTTTAATTTCATGGTGTCACAGCTGTTGGTTGTTGTCCTCACTTCCCGAGTGACTAGGATCCTGATCAGAAAGACTTTACCTACCCCTAGATCTTGAAGTGTTTCCTGTATTTTTTCCTCTACAAGTTTTAGAGTTACAGGTCTTACATTAAGATCCCTGAAGCAGGGCTGGACAGATGGCTCAGCAGTTAAGGCACTTGCCTCCAGTGCCTAAAGCCCTGGGTTCAATTCCCCAGGACCCAGATAAGACAGACCCACAAGGTGGTGGCCCCTTGTGCGCTCTCTCTCTCTCTCTCTCTCTCTCTCTCTCTCTCTCTCTCTCTCTCTATCTATCTATCTCTCATCTATCTTTCTGCTTGAAAATGCATAAATAAAATATTTTTTATAAAAGATCCCTGAAGCAGGATGAGCTCTAGTTTCATCCTTCTACATGGAGATACCCAAATTTGCTAGCACTATTTGTTGCTCAGCCTATCTTATCTCCAGTGTGTAGTTTTGGAATTGTCAAAAATTCAGGTGACTCTCTGGCAGGAGATCAACCACCCCTCACACATCAGCTGTGGCCCAGGTGAAACCACAGAGGAACTGGTGAGAAGAGCAAGAGTTCTGTTTCCACAGTGAGCCTGAGAACCTGCACCAGGGTGATGGAGACAGACACTGAGGAGACTAAAAATACACCAAAGCAGAAATCCAGAAGCTGCTGAGAGCTCAACACTAAAATAGACTTAAAACACACCTACCAACAGCAGTGTAGGAGGGAATATCCAGAGGCATTGCCCCCACCCACATTGGCTGACTTCTACTCTTTCCACTCATAACCAACAACCCTATAGTGAATACCAGCAATCCCTCTGAGGAAGGCCCTCAGTGGAATGGCCAAGAAAGGAGGATGGAAATGATGGTATCAACTCGTAATTTGTCCATACAAAGCTTCTACTTAATAAAAATTTTTTTAAATTCAGGTGATTGTAGCTGTGTGTAGACTTATCTCTGGATCTACGGGTTTTTTTAAATATTTTATTTATTTATTAGAGAGAGAGAGAGAGAGAGAGAATGGGCACAGCACTAACTCCAGACACATATGCCCTTTTGTGCATCTGGCTTTATATGGGCACTGGGGAATCAAACTCAGGTCCTTCTGCATTGCAGACAAATGCCTTAACCGCTAAGCCATCTCTTCAGCCCTGGATCTACGGTTTTATTCCACTGATCTAAGTATGTTTTTTTTGTGCCAGTGCCATGCTGTGTTTATTCCTTTGGCTGTGTAGTATAACTTGAAATCATGTATGCGGATCCCTCTAGCATTATGTTTTTCCTTAGGACTGCTTTTGCTACTTGCAGTCTTTTGTGCTTCCATATGAATTTTAAGATAGTTTTTTTAATATCCATGAATAATGGTGTTATAATTTTGGTTGAGATTATGTTAAATCTGTAGATTGCTTTTGGTAGGATGATCATTGTTGTAATAGCTAGCTCCACATGCTGGGGTGAACTTCCAAGCAGACACAGTTTATGGGAGGAAGGGATTTATTTCAAGCTTACAAATCCAGGGGAAGTTTCATCAATGGCAGAAGAAGCCATCCAACCAGAGAGAAAAAAGCTGCAGCAAGCAAAACATCAACATCAGCAGACACACCACAAAAAAGCCCCACTATTCAGAGTCCACACCTTTGGGCAGGAATCAGATCTGCCCCAGTGACACACCTCCACCAGCAGGCGGCTAGAGAGAGACTTAAGCAGGAAGTTTAACCTTAATAAAGAGTAACCGAGGCTATGGGGGACATTCATTCACATTCAAGCTGCCACAACCATTTTCACAATAATAATTCTTCTAATCTATTTTTAGTTTAATTTTCTTATTATATGTGTTTCTATTGATTTTTGCCATCAGTGTAATATTGGCTTTGTAAAAAGAGCATATAAAAAGAGTTTGAGGGTTGAAGAGATGGCTCAGTGGTTCAAGCACTTGTTTGCAAAGCCTGATGGCCAGGGTTTGATTCCCCAGTATCCACATAAATCCAAATGCACAAAAGGGCACATGTGTCTGGAGTATGTGCATCTGTAGGAGCCCCTGGTGCGCCCATACTCTCTGTCTCTCTCTTTCCCTTCTACCTTCCTCACAAATAAATTGAAAAACAAAAGTCTTTTAAAAAGGGGGTTAGTTAGGGTTGGAGAGATGGCTCAGCGGTTAAGGCACTTGCCTCCAGTGCCTGAGGCCCCGGGTTCAATTCCCCAGGACCCACATGGTTCTCTCTCTCTCTCTCTCTCTCTCTCTCTCTCTCTCTCTCTCTCTCTCCTTGAAAATGAATAAATAAAATATTTTTTAAAAAGGGGGTTAGAACCATTCCTTTGACTTCTATTTTATAGAATAATTTGAGAAGTGTTGGATTTTAGTGCTTTGAGGATATGGTAAAATGGGGCTGGAGAGATGTTTCAGCAGTGTGTGCTTCCTGCACAAGCATGAGGTATGAGAAGTTCTGAAACTACCAGAGTTCAAATCTCCAGATCTCATATGAGCAGCTGGGTGTGGCAGTGAACACCTGTAATCCCAGTCCCACAAAGGGAAGCAGAGACCAGAGAATTACCCAGGCTCTTGGAAAGTAGTAAGCTCTGCT
>PVHP010015936.1:0-36417 GCA_004024765.1 Zapus hudsonius | reverse complement strand
TTCTATACTGTGAATTTTAGTGCTTCCGTGTGTTGACATTTACATGAAGGAGCAAGGACAACTGTGAGGAGGAGAAAGAGATCTAAAGGGAGGGAGAAGAGGAACAAGAGATGACAATGACATATACATGTGTGTATGTATATATATTTGTATGTTTATATATATATGTATATACATAGGATCATACATTTTTCCTCATGTAAATCTAAATGTATATATTATATATCATCATTATTATATATTTTAATATAATATTTAAGAGATATTGTTGTAATGAGCTTCACATCGCTGGGATGAACTTCCAAACTAGACATTTTCTATAAGAGGAAGCATTTATTTCAACTCACAGATCCAAGGGGAAGTTCTATCAGTGGTGGAAGAAGTTGGCTCCCTTTCACAGATCCAAGCATTGCAACCTCATCAAACAACCACCACCACAAGCAAGCAAAAAATGACAGAAAACAGTAGGGACCCAGGCAGAGCTCAGATGGCTCTGCACAACTTTAGGCTGGAAATCAGATCTGCTCCCCAAACATACCTCAGGGCTGGGCGTCCAGGGTCTTCCCACAATGACACCTCTTCTAGCCAGGCAGCTGAAAATCCAAGTTACAAGTTTCATAAAACACTGGAGTCTGCCTGGGGACATACATTCAAACTACCAAGGATATGAAAGCAGAAGAGAAACTATTTGGCAGAAACAGAGTGGAGGAGGCAAGAGTAGAGAATATGAGAAAGGTACAGTGATACATGCGAAGGCAAGTGTTATAATTAAATCCTCTATTTTGTATGCCAACTAAAGAATTTAAAGAATTCATTGATTTCACTTTACTATGCATAATCATCCTGCTTTACTACCATGAGTATTTACATGTCTTAGATATGTTGCTTTATTTTTGTTCTGCTTAATTTATGGTTTGCAATAAGATCTCATGTAATTCAGGTTGGCCTCTGACTATGTAGCTAAGGCTGTCTTGAGCTCTCCTCCCCTTTCTTCTGTCTCCCAAATGCTGGGCATTACAGTTATGTGCCTCCATGTCAACACTGTATGTTTAATTTTTAACAGTGCTCAGCTTGGAGCATTCTAGCATAGTTATATTCATGTACATGCATGTTTCTGCTATGTTTTAATATGTATAATGATAACCAAGAGCACAGTTTTCTCCAGTGATGTGTCATCCATGATTAAGTTTAACTGAGTTGGACAGTTCAAACCTCCATAGGCATTGAATAAACATGAAACGAGGGCTTCAAAATAAAATTCCTTTGAGGGCTGAAGAGATGGCTCAGCATTTAAGAAAACTTCCTATGTGAGCATGATTGCCTGCCAGAGAGACAAGTTGATTTAGATCCCCACAGCCCACATGAACAGTTGGACTTTGCCATGCACATCTGTATCCCCAGTCCTGTAGGGAAGTGAGACCGAGAATTGGCAGAGCTCACATAACAATGGCAAGTTCCAGGGTCAGTAAGAGACTCTGGCTCAAGTATGAACCTGACATTCCTCTCTGGCTACTGCAGGTGAGTGCATCGGGAATGACATGGGCAGATATAGGTGTATATGCCACATTATACACACACACACACACACACACACACACAGCATACCACACTATACATACACATGCAGCATACCACACCATACCACACCACACCACACACACACACACACACACACACACACACACACACACACACACACAAGATAAAACCAAATCTGTTTAAGAGGTATGGATTAGGAAATATAAGGCCTTCAATAACCACTTGGATCTCTTCAGAGAATTCTAATATTCACGGGAGTGAAATGGCTTATATAGGAAATTTCCACAGCTGGTTAAGACAGTTGAGACAATCTCTTCTCTCTATTAAAGTATTTACTCAGGACACCTCCTGCTCAGCCTGCTACTCTGAGGCAGTTACTCCCTCCAAGTTGCTGACAAAATAGCCTCTATCCAGAAGAAGAAAGGGACTTCATGGCCTTCTTAAATTTCAGTATGGAAGCAAAAGTTGGAAGTTTTAAATCCAGGACTTTGAAATAAACATATGAGATGAAAGAAGAGTCTTCACAGAAATTCTGTGAATGGAATTATTGTTTGCATAGTTATTTCAGCCCTGGTCTCTCACCTGGCTTCTCCTCTCAAGCTCTTTGAATGAGTCCATTCTATGCATTTATCACAACTGAGTTCCCAGGGACTACAGTTTGTTTCTTTTTGTGCTGGGGATGGAACCCAGGGCCTTGTGCCTGCTAAGTACTCTGTCACTAAGGAGCACCCAGGACAAGCTTTGTTTCCTCATTTGCCTGCCTCCACTTCCATGGTGCTTTATTGCTTACAGGGCACATAGAATTCCACACATTTGCTCACTCCAAAATCTGTCACCTTAAAGCTAAGCAAGTTCCTTCCTCCGTAAACGAATGGATGGCTGGGTAGATAGCTGTTCCTTGCACATGTTCATGCTGAATAGGTGCTGTGTAACATCGCTTGTTCTTTTTTTAATGTGACTCACGACAAAATTACCCCAGCTTTCAGTAATCTTAAGAAGATGGAAAAAAATACACTTGCCATCTGCAATTTACCAATCTTAACCTGAAAAAAAATACGATCTAAAATGATGCTCAGATATCTAAGAGGTTTCACGTGTTAGGAGGCAGAAGCTGACAGATGGCACACTGTAGGTAGACTGGTGCATCATGACATGGAAGGCAGAAGCAAATAGACAATGATTTGGGCAAGATTCTTGGAAAAAGGTCCTGATCACGTTTTTACTAGGCATTATAATTATTTACAGTATTCTTTAAATAGCATATTTATAGAAAGAGCTGATTACTCAGTAAGACATTGCAGTGGGTCTATGGGTGGGAAGCTATAATAATGAATGGGAGGGGGCCTCACTTCCATTTGTTGTTCAGGGGGCTGTCCTAACCACGTTTAGGTCATGGACCTTGGAATGCTTACTCAGTGTGATCCTCCACTTTGGTAAAACATATCCTTGGATTTATATATCTGGAGTCTTATTTTCCATATTTTAATGAACACCTTGCCTTGCCCTGGAGTTAGGGGATCAAAGAGGGGAAATGGAGAATTTATCAAAACTTTCTTTACCTTGGGGGTACTTGACTTCATCCTACATAACTGAATTTCTGAGCATATTTGCACGATTGATTCTTGGAAGAACTAATATTGCCTTCTTAATGGCAAGTTCTACAGTCTTCTAGAATCTGGAATCTGAGAGATTTTTATTCTGAAGACAAAAGACATTTGACATAGATTGCTGAAATTAGCATTTTCTGATGCAGATCACTGATAATAAATGTACTGAAAGGGATATCTTTGGTACAAAAAAAAGTGGTTAAAGTGGCTAGTTGAATAGATTTAAACAAGTCCCATTTAGAAAGACTGCAGAAGAGACATGCATGGCTGGATATTTGTTCAACTTTTTCCAGTATCTGTTTTGAAATATCTTTTAAGTTTTCAGGATGTGGGTCATATCATTCTCTTGCTGCTGGAAATCCCTCAGCTGAATGAAGACAGGTGTCTGCCTTGCTTATAAATGTACCCTTTGTGTGATTAAAATTGTAGAGCCAAGTCTGTATATCTTCCCTCTATGGAGCCGGGGAGCTGTCCGTGGTTCTGAGCGGTTTAGGATTTAACATGGCTAGAACTAAGTGCCACGTACTGAGTCTGAGCTGGTCTAAACTGCACTGACAGTAATGAAGATGCTGGAATTGTGATGTCTCACTGACTTTAGCTAAATAGGAGAAGACATTTCTAGGAAACAGCAGCCAGAAGTTAGTTCAAAGTCCAACAACCTCTAAGCTGCAGCTTCAGCTGTGATATAAACCCCCATGGCATATCTCAATGCACTAACTTTCAGAGCATATTTCATATCATCTTTCCATCCTCAGCTACATCATCTGAGAGACAATACTGGCACAATGATTTTCTTAATGTTAAAGCAAGAAGATTTGATTAATCAATTCTTGAATTACAAACATATATGGTTAAACCAGATGGTGGGTTTCTGAGATGGTGATTCTTCTTCTCTTCCTTCCTCTTTCATCTCTTCTCCCCACCTTGCTTCTCTTGGTATCTTTGCCCATTCTCCTTCGTTTTAGTTTTTCTCTCACCCATTTTCATTCTATACCCCCTCTCCTCCATCCTTGCCATCTATGCCTTTTCTGTTCCTTTCTCTTTTCTTCACTTTCTTATCATATCCATCTATTCAGTGACAGTGTTTATGCCTTTCACCTTTGGTAGGACATTTCCAAGAGAGATCCTGACCAGTGGTGAAACTTAGCATTGCTTAATCACTTTTTGCAAAAACAAACTACTTATGAAGGCACTTATGACTGTCATTTGAGTAACTGTGGTCCATTTACACAGAAGCCAGGTAGACTTCCAGTTTTTTTTTAAACCTCACCCTTACCTCATTTGTTAGTTGCTCTATGAATCAAGCACATGTTACTTTCTAACAATAGGTGAATAGAGTTTCTATAAAACTCATTGGTATCATAAGGAAATAATTCCTTATATGGGGAAGGAAATCTTGGTAACTTTATTATCAAGTAGATTGTTTCCTTTCTCTCTCAAGACAGATGAACCAGCATTCTTAATGTAACTACATTCTCATGAAGTCCCACACTGTAGTGTCTTTCATTTTAAGGGGGATTCAGTGAACTAAATTCCTGAAATGACATCAATATAAGAAATGTATTGACAGCCTACCAAGCTTGCCCTTGGTATACTTTGTTTACCCCCATTTTAATTTACCTCTTCCTCACTCCCCCATATTATTTAATTTAGTAAGCAAATGTCCCCTGGTATAAGCTGTGTAAATATTGTAACTGAATTACTGTCTGTTTACTTAACTCATTACAGAAAACCATGATAAGCTTTTTAATTACAAAATTAGCTCTGCTGAATCAATTTCTTCCATTTAATGAACTGCAGAAAATGGCACAATGAGGGTAAAATCATGCCCCTTTACCATCTTTTAACAGGGCTCTTTGTCTAGAAATAATTGTTGTAATAAAAATAGCACCAACAATAATGTTGTCTTCCTTTCTGGTCGTGTTAACCTATGCGCACCCATTCAGCCAACAATGTATACAATACCTCTCTTTAGCCTATATATTATCCTGAGTCTTATCTTGAGTATTTCATCCTTTCTGCAACTTTCCTTGCTAGTTTTGGTTTTGATCTTCTTGTTATGAAACTGTGGACATGATTTCTGTATAATGCCTTGAGTTAAGATGCAGACTTATCACTCCCCTTTTCTTCTTAGGATACTTCCCTCAGCTATAATTTATTAGTCTGTTCTAGTTATGCATTTCTGCACTGTTAAGTGTAAATATACATCATAATAAATATACTGAGCTCAAGGATACTATATATTTCCTGTATGCAACAAAATAGGTCATTCTGCATTATAAGCAAGGCATGGAAAAACCTTGAAAACAAAGCCATGTGACATTTATGCTTTATTGATCTTACTTGCTTCTTCCATTATCATCATAAAGGTGAACAGTTAATCAGCTTCATTTATATATCTGATTACATCATTCTGTTTAACTAAATTGCTTTGAGAAAAGTTATTGAATATGGCCTCTTATAAGATCATTTTACTTTTCATGAAGAAACATATATAATGCTTTATCAAAATGTTTCTGGAGCTGGAGAGATGGCTCAGCGGTTAAGGCACTTGCCTCCAGTGCCTAAGGACCCCAGTTCAATTCCCAGTACCCACATATGCCAGACCCACAATGTGGTTTCCCTGATTCTCTCTCTCTCTCTCCTCTCTCTCTGTATCTGTCTGCTTGAAAATGAATAAAGAAAATGTTTTTAAAAATGTTTCTGTAATGATATACCCATGAGCAAGTCTAGAGGGGGAATATTTGAGGAAAATGATCAATTCCATAAGGGATTGCATATATATATATATATATATATATATATATATATATATATATATATATATATATGTATGTATTTTTCCCCTTTTGTCTTCTTTTTCATACCTATTTCCCACAACTGTGATTTTGCTATATCACTGATTAAGTTTATTCCATAATTTAAAGTTAAGATAAATCAATGGATCAATGCTGTGAAAAAAATGCATAACAATCAAGTTTTTTCAGTTGCAACATTTAAACCAATAGTGTTCTTACTGAAAATTTTATGGTTTCTTTTTCTGGAAATGGCCAGATGCCTATGAAAACAGAGTTAAAATATTTTTGCCTATAGCTAGAAAATCAGGAGGAAATATGAAAAGCTATCATTTATGTTACAGCACATAATTTTGGAACCATGAATTTAGGAGGCAAGATATTTTTCCCACTAATGTATTAAAAAATAATTCTTGTGATGTGTTTACAAACACATTGGCAGTAATTACAGAAATCCTTTATTTGAACATGCTTCATTTTGCCCAAACTCTTAGTGGTTGAGTTGAATGTGGCGATTACTTAGCCAATGATGGTTTGTGAAGAATGGCATGTTTAATGTGACCCCCTCAGGAGCTCAGTTTGTGTTTACCAGCCTCCCTCTCTATGACTACAGATGTTTGTTGATCTTGATACCATATAAAGTTGCATAATAATTAATTCTGAACATTTCTGCTTTTTCCCTTGGATGCTTTCGGACCATGTAAGATGATTAAATCTGTAGCAGAATGGGAAGGGATCTGTTTTGGGTCTGAAAAGCTGTGACACATTGCACTCACCTCTGAAAATTGACTTCATGGAATTACAGTTGCCTTTCATCTCAAAGATTCCCCTCGCATGTACTTTTCTATGCCCGTATCAAAGAATGAATCCAACTTCCCTCACCAGTTACTGGAGGTTTACATAAACACTAACACAACTCAACCTTTGGGGCCTTTTTAAGCAAAAAGGTATTATGTCATGAGTCAGAACAGTGCATGGGAAATTTCCCCTTGCAAAGAGAACAGAGCTTTTGACAGTTGGATTTTCCCAACACTCTCAGTGAACTGAGTGGAGCAGATAGATATGCATACAGATAAGGAAAGTCGTTTTCATTCCCAGCATCCATCATGTTAGATTTCATATTGTCTGAGATCAGCATCTCTTTGGACCCAGCCATGTACCACTTTCTTTCCAAACTACCTTCCCTGCTGACCATAACTGGTTATATAATCCTGCATCTTCTATTATCCTGACTGCTGATCCGTGCCTGATGGCTATGCCAAGTCTCACAACGCCACAGGATTTTGATTGCTGCACTCTAAGCTGCTTAATAAGACAATTAAAAATGATTTGCAAATGGCCATTGCAATGCAACTGGGGACCAAGCAGGAAATGTTATAAGAGATGCAGTGTTAAAACCTGATGCCCTTCATCATTCCTTCTGCAGCTGCCTCTCATCCTGGTACTGGTTTGCTTCTTTCCTAGAGTTTTTTTTTTTTTTTGTCTAATGTTATTTTCAAATAGTTCCTTCTACAGCATGCATATCTGGAAAGAATTCAAGGGTATTCTACTGATTTTCCATTGGTTATAAAACTTCTTCCATGTAACTCAACAGGAGAAGGAGACTGTCTTGGATCTTGGAGCAGCCAGGAGGTAATAGAATTGTTCTGTCATCAAGCTGCCTAATTCTGTCTGAGGGTCAAACCCAATTTAATCACTGACACATCCATCTTTATCATTTCCTCTTTTCTCTTCACTTGCATTGTTATGGTGATTACAATGGGCAATTTTCCCAAAGATTCTATTGTGAGTCACACATTGTAAATAATGACCTTGATGTCTGATTATGATAACTGAGAAATGAAAGAATAATTTCATTTCATCTTCTATATGTTGAAAATGCTCAGATATTTATTTTTTTAAGTCCAGAGGAGTGAAAATTGGTATTGGCACAACTATTAAGAACATTCCTTATTTTTAGTGCTGAGTTCCAAGGATTAATAAGTTTGGCATTGACTGGTTTACTGTAATTTTTAAAGAGACTGTGTGGATATATTTTACAAAAGAAGACTGTGTAGCTCAGTGGTAGAGCACTTGCCCAATGTTCACTATCCCCAGTAACGGTATGTGTGGTGGGGCAGGGCAAGGGAAGCAAGAAGAGCAATATTAGAAAGAAAAATAATTTTGTTTTCCAATTCTTTCCTATGATTCACTCAAATGAAAGCCTTTGAGCTACTCACCACATCATTTTTTTTTAAAAATTATGGAGTGAATATATTAATTTTGTAAGCTTTTGTGAAGATTACAGAAGAATATATACATAAAGTGGCTGGAAGATAGTAGGTGCTCAGAAAATCGTCTACTTCTTTCAGTTCTCTTCCTCTGTTCAGGAGCACAAGTAATACATGTGATGGTTCACTGTAGTGTCACTGGGATATTCTGACAATGTTGTGAGAGACAAAGCTTCAGGACTAGGTTGTGACATTTCATGAGGTGATTTGAAAATCCACCCCTCCTGGTTTATATCCATACTGTCATCTAGTGCTGTTTGTAAAAACTATAGATGCCATTGTTATAGTGACCACATGACATGTTTGGAAAGATTTTCTTTTTTCATTTACGTAGAACTTCCTATCATGTTTTGTTATTAAAACATCACCAAAATAAAACCAAATTTGTCATTGGAAATCAGTGATCCCTGACGCAAATAACTTATAGGAATGGTTCCAATTGGTGGTAGCAAGTTACTGAGAAAAATGTAAGGAGCAGGAACTGTGAGCTCCCTTGGGGCTACCCTTGGACTCTTTAATTCTTTCCTCTTGACTGACTAAGTTTTCTGTTCCCATTGATGGGTTTCCCTAACCTAACCTAACAGTTCATGAGTAATAAGTCTAGCATAAAACACTGCTTAAAGTCCAGGATTCAGGAAGGTTTAGAATCAGAGCAGTGTCTTTCTTCTTGCACCTCTTGATTCCTTGTTATTGTTACTTTAAGCATTTTGTGTTATGCACACCTAATCTCTTTCACCCACAGTGTCAAGAGGTGGGTCCTCACCTACATGTGCCAGGCATTTGGAGCTTCCTGAAACTCACTCTTGCCCACTCACCTACTTCAGCCATATTCAAGTAGAGAAGTACTGGGTATTATCTGAGCTCCATTTTTTTTTTTAATATAGACCAGGACTATGTGAGCCTTCAGGGACACCCAATTTTCTCAAAGAGAAGTGGCCAGCTCAGCCCATGACTTGACTCTTTGAACTGAAATAAATGAAATGCTAGCATTGGTATAAATGAGTCTTGTGAATCTCTGACCATAAGTCTCCCTCCTTACCTCACCAATGTGCTGGACCCTACTCAATCCTCAGCATGTCATATTAATATGAGGCTGCCTTTCACTCTTCACATATCTACTCTTGCTTCTTGAGACATTGCTAAGGAAGAGCATGTAGAGACCCCAGAAAGGGCCAGCCTTTTATACTGTCTTCTGAGTCTGTAATATAGTGAGAAGGAACTTCAAACAGAAATTTTTGATATGACTGGGAGAAATGATTTAGCATCTGTTCAAAGTAAGGAATTTCCTATGCAAAGATGTGCGAGTACAGTTGGCCATCTAGATTCATTATCATTCTAGAACTTGAAGGAAATTATTCCTGCATATTTATGTCCAAATGGGTGATATCCATATTAAGTCCTGCATATATGTGGAAAAGGTAGGGCTGCCTGGAAATGAACTGTTGATATTCATGAAAGAATATTAGCTGATCAGTAAAAGAAGAAACTTGGATGGAAAAATAATCCACCATCAATAAACAGCATGGGTTATGCTACAAGCCACATTCTGGTGAAAAGGAGTTCAGACAAATGAACATCTAACATTGTCCACCTTTCCCCCTCAAAGGATTTCTTTTGTATGTTCCTTCTAAGAATCCAGCTATTATAACAGTATACATATCCCAAAATAATGTGGATTCATTGTGATATAATCCCTGCAGGAATTTGAGGTACTGAGAATTTCAAGAGAACACTCTTTTTTTTTTTATTGACCATAATGAGTTACATTATTTAGTGGGCAAACAATGAGTTGTTATCCCCAATTCCCCAATGCCCCCCTCCCCATCCCCAATCAGCTGGATATCCTCCTCTGTGGGTCATCTGGATCAGTCCTGGTGACAGGGGACCATGGATAGCCTAGTATTCAGCCGGGTTCTCCTGGCCCAAGAGTGTTGTTTCTGAGGGGTGCCATGCCTCTGGATAGTCTCCCCCACCACGGCTCTCACAATCTTTCCGCCCCCTCTTCCACTCAGTTCCCTGAGTTGTGGTGGGTGAGTATTAAGGCTGGTTTAATGTTGAGAATTTAGGGGTCTTTGTGTCGAAAATCGTTGGTTTCTGTCTCACTGGCTTATCCTGTGTTGATTGAATGAATGGCTGTGGCTGTCGGTCCCTTGTTCATCCCATCATTCTCTGCGGGATTCCATATGGATCCTCCACGATATGACTGTGGTGGCTCCTCTTTTGCCAGAATCTCAGCTATCTGCCTGTGGTCAGTTGGTAGGGTTAGATGAGCCCCAGCTCTCTTGCTGCATCCTGAAAAATACAAACACAATCTCCATTGGAGAGTGAGATCAGTGTAGGTTAACAAATATACACAATTCTGGATTACCTAGATTCTATTTTTAGTAGCCTCCCCATCAATCACTCCCATAGTGCATCTTGTCTTGGAAGCCCAAGAGTACGGGATCTGGTGCTTATTGCCCTGAATCCCAAATTCCAGACAAGGGCTCCCCCTCACTAAGTGGAAAATTTGGCCAAATTTGAAAGTTGTTGATTGTCTCCTCCAGGCCCAGGCTTCTCCATTGCACAAGTGCTCCTTTCTTGGTTCACTGGATAACACTGTACTTTGGTGATGCCTAAACTGACTCAGCCATATGAGTTTGGGAAACTCATCAGTGCATCCCTAGATCAATTCTCTGATCCTGTTACGAATCAAGGTCTGTCCCATCTCAAAATGGTTTTTCAGTGAAGGAATGACTTCTTTAAAGTTTTATTCTGAGGAGGTGGGAAATGCACATAACCCTTTGAGGACCCCTTGAAACACAGTCTCCTCACTGAGGGCCCAATTAGTTGGGAAAAACCCACTCTATAATATTTCATTGTTCCCTTGAAATTGCACTTCAAAAAAAAAATTCTCTGACTTTCCCCAAGGCACCTAAGCAGGCTCCCTGTTTTAATTCTGACTTTACTTAAACCTCTACCGCAGTGTCTGATGTATTTGGCCCCACAGTGAAGGCAAGGAAGACAGAAAGAAGGAGGTGCCTTGTATCTGCATTTGCTCTTCATCTTCCCTTGAATGACATAGCCCAATTCTCTCTCGCTTTAGTAATAGGGGAAATTAAACTTAAAGAGAAAGTCATAGGCATGTATTTAGACTATATGTAAAGTAGTTAAAAACCAAGCCCAGAAGGCATTCTGGTGTTTTCCTTGCCTCTTCAAGGAATCTCATGCCATGTTCTTCCTTGATAAAAACCAAATTTATTGAAAGATTCAGTACTTGGGCTATCCCCAATCCTATAGTGGCTCCTGACCTGACTACTTCAAAGCTATGCATAATGCCATTGTCCGCTGAAGTACACTGAAGAAAGTTCCAAATAAAAATTCATCTTAGCCACAGAGAGTGCTTCTAAACCTCTGCCTGGTGGTGTAGGGGGTGGTGTGTGACTGTCAGGCTGGATTTTAATTGTGCTTTTCTACCACCCTTGCTTTCTGGTTGCTGTTATATGTATATGGAAATAAAATGGTAGCAAAGAGAAATGAACATTTTGTTTGGATTAGGTTTGTGCTATCTAGAATGGAGGGAAGTTTTCACTTTTTTTTATTTTTAGTTTTCTTTTCTATCCCATGGGAATATAATGCCAATTGAACTAAAATTCAATGTCTACACTTTAAACAATGCTGACTTTCATTCAGGAGTCAAGGGAAAGCAAATACATTATCTCGGTATATTAAAGCCAGAATAATTGTTTTAGATCATCTTGGAACCATCCTAAACGTATTTATACAAGATTGTCAAACAGATTTTTCTTTTCTTTTTTTTTGGTGGCTGCAAACTTTATGGTATCTTCTTACATTTAGCTATTACTTAATTTTTCTTATAAGACACAAGTGTTTCATGGAGAAATATTTGGAGAAAATTGCCATAGAAAAACTATGAAAAACTAGCTACTCTGGAGAAATTCAGTACTGCTTTGGATCCTGGCATGCTGTTTAGTAGATGGTCATTTGGGGCATGCATCATCTCACACTGAGCAGAGAGAATAGTTGTTTTAAGACCTCAGTAAAAAGATGACTAGATCTTCCAGTCATATTTATTTTGGTCAGTTTATCTTTTCTATTCTATTCCTGTTGTTGACAGCAGTGTTGACTATCAGCAAAAGTAACCAAAGAAGAAAGAAAACAAGGCAGAGAGGGAATGAAGGAAGAAAGAAGGAGGAGAAAGAAGAAAGGAGACTGTGTGTTCATTAGGTGTTGGAAAATTAGAGGGGATTAAAATCTCAAATACTGAGGAATACACTCAACAAGACTCCATGTATTTTAATTGTTATAAAAATAAATAATATCTGACTGTTGTAGAAATTCCGAATGCTAAAGAGACAAACCCATGAAAACAAGAAGAGAGTGGAGTTTGATTTACTATTACAAATGTATGAATTTATAAATTTTGCCTGGCTATCTGTAACCTGCAGAATGAACAATGAATAGATGGGGGACAGTAAGCCCATGCTCATATTTCTATAATTTGCTCTAATATAACCAAGGGCAAGTCTCTGATCTAGGACACTGGTAAATTTGTGTAATTGCACAGTGGGATCTTAACGGTCACATGAAAGAATAATATAGAAATATAGCCAGACATGGTGGCACATGCCTTTAAGTCCAGTATTTGGGAGGCACAGGCAGGAGGCACTGTGTGTTGGAGGCCAGCCTGGGACTACTGGTCAGAGTGAGAACCCACCTCAAAAACAGGATGAAAGTTTTAAGAAAAGACTATTTCAATCCTAGCATAAAAATTGCAATAAAAATTATTGTATAATACTGGTATAGAAATGATCAAATTGATTAAAGACAGGGAATAGTAGCTCAGAAGTTGTCCTCAGGGTGTGTAGGAATTTACTCTGTTACAAAGTTGTGTAAGCATGGTGGAGTGATTGAAATACAACTAGCCATTCATATGAAAGAAAATAATGTTAGGTACCAAGCTAACTTAATAATATAAATTCCAAAATAATTGACGAAATAAGGTTAAAAGGTGGAGAAAAAAATTAAGCTAGTTGCATTTCTGACCAATATAGGAATCCCAGATGCTGTTATAGAAAACCTCAACATGTAAGACTTTTAAGGAAATATTTCATGAAATCATATTAAAATGTTTTATTTTTATAATAGGAAAATAGCCAATTTGATTTAATGTAAAGGATATATTTAGAAAATATAATGAAATTTGTTTTTGATTATCACAAACATTAAACAACTTGCATTTATTTTTCTCATGGCACAAGCAGCCAGAAGGTAAGCCATTCTGAGCTCACCCAGGAACTGTATGTGGTGATCAAAAGACATTTTCATTTTTCTCTCCACTTAGCTATCCTGACCATGGACTCTTAGGTTCTTTCACAATAGGTGAAGGCAGACAAGTATGTCATGGTCAAGTTTGTGCCTTTTATAAGGAGGAACTCAGAAACCTCTCCCTGTGACACATTATTATTCAGTTAGCCATAGCTATGACTACCTCAGTTGCAATGGAGACTTGTATGGGCTCAGGCACTGATTTTGTCTATGTAATTTTCAAATATCTGCATCCTGAACATTAGAGCTGCTTCATGAAGAGGGGAAGGGAGATAGTGATGCTGGTTATGTGGAGAGGTCAATTGTGTCTGTGGCACAAATGAAAGTAATGCATGGACTATGCATAGAACATTTTCACACAGGTAACTAGAGAAAAAAAACTCAGAAAAATTAGTGAAGTATTCACAGCAGAAAAATTTCAAGTGACACTTAAAACTGTAAAACAATACCTACCACCCCAATGTTCATCAAGTTGCACATTTAAGTAGCATATATAATGATATGTCATTCTATTGACACATATTTAAAAATATTTATTTGCAAGCAGACACACACACACACAGAGAGAGAGAGAGAGAGAGAGAGAGAGAGAGAGAGAGAGAGAGAGAGAGAGAGAGAATGGGTGCTACAGGGCTTCAAGCTGCTGCAAGTAGCTTCAGATTTCAGATGCATATTCATTTCCCCCTTTTGCTCTCTGTCTATCTCTCTGTCTCTCTCTCTCTCCTCACAAAAATAAATAAATAATATTAAAAAAATAAGCACATAGTCTTGATCTACACCAGATGGCACAAAAGCATGCCCACAATGCATTATTAACTTGGGATATTAATGATGGAGAAAGATAAGAATAATTCCGGTTGCTAATGATTCTGGCTTGTCAACAGCAGGAGAAGAAGGGAAGCAATAAGGACTGTGGATGAAGAAGGGGAAAGTCTTCACACTGTAGTACACTTCAGCCCAGTTTTGTGGTTCCACAGGTTACTTGGGGGGATCATTGCGCACTGACCCCCATTCATCCACGGATCTGGGTGGGCAGATTCTTGGGACAGCCTGAGCATGTGAGAGGAAGAACTCTGGGGAGACAGTTGCAGTGAACATCTCATTTATTAGATTGGGGAGGATACTTTTATGCATAAGAAAGGAGAGGCAGGGGTAAGCGACAAGTGGATTGACAGGGCACGGTGGCCCGTGGATGTCTCATGAAAGGATTGGCAGGGGCCAGCTGCTTAGAAAAGCTGGAAGGGCTTTCTTGTTGCCTGGGCCTGTTATTACCTTATAGCTGAATTATGTGAACTCCAGTAAACTCAGGCCTTGAATTGCCTGGGCTTATGGGTCTGCTGGGGCCCCCCAGATGACTGACTGGAGTTTGTAGAGGGATGGAGTCAGCCGAACTCCTGCCGGTCTCAGGATGAGATTATTGGGTTCCAGGCCAGTCTCAACTTCCCTTTAACCCTGGGTCCCCCATGCCTCTCAGCAGGGTCCCACACAGTTTGGAAAGGAAGAGCTGAAGCCTGAATGAGGTGCAAAAATATTAGCATAGGAGAGAGAACAGAAAAGAGAATTTGCTCACAACTGCTCCTGATTGGATGATAGGCATTTTGGGTTATGAACAGTTCTTTTCAGAGGAGAATTTAGGAGCTAGAAATAAGATTCCTTCTTTATAATAAATAAATTAAAGGTTTTATTTCTAAGCAGGTGGTAAATGTACATTTTCACATTAAGAAAATGGATGGTATCGACAGGGGGCCTAATGAGAACACTGTAATGTCTAAGCATACTCACGAGTGGGGACTACCTCAGCGTCTTGAACATCCAGAAGGCCTAGAATGTTCCCTGCCATCTGATTCCCAAGCCCAGAGTTTTGGCTCCCGGGCTGTGTTGCTGGCAGTGAGGAAGTGGGATGGCATGTTGTTTAAATCACAGCACTTCTCTGTTTCCTGGCTAAGTTACAAAACAGCATCCTAGTCGTGAAACCGAATGCCATCGGCACAGGCTTGTGGCACGTACAGAGCACACACACACTGTAGCAGCGCTTTAGGCAAGAGCAGGATGGCATTTAAAGAGGTGTTGATATGTCCTGAAGGAAGTTTGCAAATGAAGGGAAGATAAGAGCAAAACAAAACCCAAAGCAAGAGAGCCCTTGGATTGGCCATTGCATTATCTGATGCTGAGTTTAGCTAGGGGCTTTGAGCACCTTAAATAGTAGTATCAACTGCTTGAGTGACAGAAACAGCCTTATGGACATGAGCCAGGCTCCTAACAGGCTTGTTTCAATAGCCTTTTGTCTCAGTCCTCTAGAATGCTGTCTTCCACCCTGTTAACTGTGAATCTGGTTAAGTGCTACTTACATCCCTACCCACCCACCCAACCATCCCAACTTGGTTTCCATTTGGAATACAAAACAGACTTTGAACCCTGAGTCAGGTATGGGACTTTGGTGAACTTGCACATTAGTGAACTCACACATGGTTTTAAGAGACTGAGTTGGAACACCTTTTAGGGAGGCACACAGTGTCATTTTCTCACAGGGAACCCCTGGCTGATAGAGGTGACCAGCCAAGCCTTGTCTACAGGGAAAATCTAACCTTTTCAGTGTGGCATTCTGGCTTTTTGCACATTGTCTCTCAGTTAGTATTTCAGTCTTGGGTTTCATCCTTTTGCCCTGTACAAACAGCTCTCTGCCTGTTTCTGCTGGGTCATCTGCTGTTCCCTACCATGATGTGTTAGTCCAGTTATCTAGCACTGCCCCTGCTTCATCTGTCCACTAAAGTGTCAACTGTGTTCCCTTTACTGGTGGACTCCATCCCATTGTTCTGTGATCTATTAAATCTTGAGAAAAAAAGAACAGGTAATAGTATCAATTTCCTTTTTAATATCTCAACTTTATGTGACTCTTGGCCCTTAACATTGATGGGATTCTCTCTTTACACACCATTAGCCCTTTGGTTTTCTTACAGCGTCCTTGGGATAGCTTCTCCTGACTGATGGATGGATAATTGGACTGGCAGACGAATGAATGAATGAGGCAGTAAAGGAAATGGAGAGTATTATAGACATGGAGCAAGGAATGGTTAAGCTATCTCTATAGGAAATAAACATTTTTAATGATAATTCTGTAGTTAAGATGCAGGTGAGGATAAAAATCTTTCTTTTTTGGAAATTGTGAGTTAAGATTTGTAAACAGAATGGCTATTTTGGACAGAATGTGCTGTATAAGTACCACACACTTATTTATTATCCTCAAAAATTGTCCCTTCCTTGGGCATATTTAAAAGCTGAAGTCTGGTTGGCATTATAAATATGCATGAGCTGTTGGGGGAAGAGAGCATAAAGTGTGAATCACACTTCAAACAGACCCACCCGCTCACTCCTGACTTCAAGTTTTGCAGAAGTGTGAAATGAAAATGTTTTTAAAATTAGAAAATGTGCCATCAGAACTTTTATCAGCCCTCAGAGAAAATAAATAATCTCTTTAAATGTGTGGAATGCTGGGGATATTTATTTAGTTAGTTTCACAGCTAAAATGCTTTGATAAGGTTTTGTCATAAAATGCACAAATTAATTTTAATGAATATGGAAAAATATATCTTTGAAAATACCCTGAGTACCTAGTGCTGCAATCTAAGGTTTCTGGGGGATTATTTAACCTGATCTAGGAGCAAATTATTTCTCCGGGAAAAAGAAACTCTCATGGGTGTCTTTTGCTCTGGTATGTTTGCCTTTGGAAAGTGATCTGGGTGCATTTGAGAAGTGGGTGAATTTCTACAGAGATATTTGGAGCCTAACTCACTAAATTTTAACAACAAAATCTGAGAGGATAATGGTATAGTTTGCTTTCAAGTTTGTGGAAAGTGAGTTTTGTCCATCCTGGTTAATCTTCCTTTTTTAAACAGATCAAGATAGAACTGAGTTTGAAGCTAGAAGAAGGTCATCATAGAACAGGTGCAGAGAGTGAGCTGTGTTCTTCCTCGTCTCTTTAATCATCAAGTCACTGATGATTAAATATAATTTAGCCACCTTTTTATCATCCTTTAAATAACATAGCCAGACAACCATACCCCAAGCAGCAGTAACAATAACAATGCAAAAATATCCAGAAACCTAAGTAAAGAAATATGTAAATGTGACTGTGTATCAGGAAACTTTGTGGACATTAAATGAACTTGTGGTGTTTGTTTAAAGAATCATGTGTCATCATCAAAAACCATTGACTAAAAACTAACAGGTTGGTGTCATGAAGGCCAGTCAAATGGAGAATATGAGAGAGTTACTCAATCGGAGAGGGTGTAACCCCTGATACCTTGGCATCAGTTTTTTGCCTCCATTCAACCAAGACTGCTCCCAAAGTTGCTGATACAGAAACTGTAAGATACAGAAGGGTAACCGTACCACTAACAAGTTTCCAGGTGATGGGGTTGGATGCCCCGAGCACAGAGACATTGTGAAGAGCACAGCTCTGTTCTAATGCATATATAAGATTAAATTTTAAATATAATAAGTGACCACCTGTGGTTACATGCTGGGTACGTTCTCTAAATATTAATATCCAGATTAAGTTTTCTTTCTTTCCTTTAATCAATGATCATTTAAAATCCTATATTTTTAATCTACTACTGTGCACATTGAAATTCTTTTCTATTGACTCTGCTATTGTGTACCAGGGTACATTATCTGCAGCAACCTGGGACAGATGTGGGTTTAAGGGAATAGACCATCTTCCTTCATAAAACTGTGGCCTACCTTCTTGGGGTTATAGTATTCATTGCTGTAATTTGCAACATACCCATGAATTTTTTCTTAAAGTTATGGATTTTTTAAATTAAAAAGCTTGTACACATACAACCCCCCTTCCCCACCCACATTTTTCTGAGGGTATTTGTTGGGGTTATTGGGGCCCAGAGGTCTCTGCATGGATGGGGGAATCATGGTGTCTAGGCTATTTCCGCCATGGGTCAGATTGGGATGATATTTGAATAGATGGAACCCAAATTAAGTAAATGCTATCTAATTTAATATTTTATTCATTTTCAATGAGAGAATGAGAGAGAGAGTGAGAGAGAACAAAAGAGAATGGGTGCACATCAGGGCCTCTTGCCACTGCAACCAAACTCCAGACACGTGCACCACTTTCTATATCTGGCTTTACATGGATACTG
The DNA here is from genome assembly GCA_004024765.1 of Zapus hudsonius. Taxonomy (NCBI): domain Eukaryota; kingdom Metazoa; phylum Chordata; class Mammalia; order Rodentia; family Dipodidae; genus Zapus; species Zapus hudsonius. The sequence continues at coordinate 17,722 of PVHP010015936.1, read as the reverse complement.
GGGAATCAAACCTGGGCCATCAGGCTTTTCAAGCAAGCACCTGTAATTGCTGAGCCATCCCTCAGCCCAGTACTATCCTACTTTGTCCTTATGGATATATTGTATAGTAAGGAAACGGGATTGGGGGAGGGTAAGACCCAGACAACAGCATGATTTTTAATGCAAATGCTTATGGTCAATAGCATATTTGTTTGTTTTTTTTTTTCTATTGATATCTTACATGTTTGGACTTTGTACCACCACAGACTTTGGAAACGAAGCAATACAATAACTGTATTCTGCGATGCGGTTGTCATTAAGTTAGGGCGTCGGGAAAAGTCATTAATCTCATGCTCAGACTCAACCCGCTTCATTTATTTCCTACTACTTAGCATGTCCCATGGAAGACCCTTTCCACTAAGAGGTTCTGGCTGCTGTCTGTTTACTGTCTATTGGAGGCAGGCTTTCTCTTAGCAGCTCTTTGCAATTGGGGCTAAAGGAAGGGTTTATGGAAGAACTATGGCTTTGAGCTTTGTTTTCTTTAGAACTTTGCTCCTTGTTCTACACCTAAAAGCCCATGGCAATGATCTCAGTCAGTCCTGCCCTATCTCATTTATTGTGTGCAATGGCAGTGGTTTGAATCTGATGTCCCCATAAACTCATGCGTTTTGAAAGCTTAGTTCCCAGCTGCTGGCAGTTTGGGAGGTGAAGCCTTGTTGGAGGAGGTGTGTTGTAGTGGATGGGCCTTGAGTTTTATTGGCCGTAACTTGCCAATGTTAGTGGGCTCATTCTCCTGCTGGTGTTGTCCACCTTGTTTTGGTCAGGAAGTGATGGCCTCCCCACCCATCCTAGAACATCCCTTTGAGACTGTAATCCAAAATAAACAACTTTCCTCCAATTAGCTGCTTTTGCTTGGGCACATTATCCCAGAAAAAGGAAGAGAACTATAATAGAACTCTTGACTTATTTTCAGAGGTTTCTCAAATCTCAAGCTAAAAGAGTAGAAAACCAAAAGGGTCTTCCCTTGTATGTTCTGGTAGTGAGGATGGAAAATACTGGACCCAGATTGTTATCACTGTAGTAGCAGAAATGCATCACTGTCTTTCCCATTTCTTAAAGCACACAAGTTTGTCCTGCACTGGTTATCTTCTTGGAGAGATGTTATTATCATTTCCCCCCAAAACTAAGGTTATTTTTTTCTGAGATAAATGTCAGACAGTAGGTATCAAAGTTTGGTTAGACAATTCCCAGTCCCCCACCCCATTGCCAACCTACTGAGTCAGAAACCTTGAGGGAGAGGCTCAGCCATTATTAGCATTCTGAAAAGCCCTGCCAAGTGGTTCCTTACACACAGAAATTGGAGAACCACTTCTTTAAGGATTTGCCAAGTCTTGAGAGCAAGGGTGGAGCTCAGTGAAATGACAGGTCCCATTTCTCTTTACAGACTGGTGCTCATTTAACCCTAAGTGACCTTGTCATTTGAAAGTCACTTATTTCCCACTATACAAATAGTTGGCACCTGGGTGAAGAGACTAGCAGAGGGCACCATGAACCTCCTGTTCCCTCAGCCCCACAGGCCAGGAAGGAAAGCTTCCTTCTAAACTTAGGCATGAGTGATTCTCAGGCAGAGGGCTCATGTGTGTTTGTTTTTGTTTTTTTTAATTTTCCCCAAACATCTAGCCACAACTACAATTGCATTCATTCTGTGTCTTTCTCATTAAATGCCCTTGGCCATTTGAGACTTACCTTTCTGTTTGTGTAAGGGCCTCAATCCAGATATTTAATCCAGGATTGTCTGCCTTCCCTTCCAGCAAAATTTATAGTTGACTACAATAGCCCATGTGTGCCCAGACTAAATTATAAAAATAGTAATGAGTTACCTTTTTTTTCTCTAGGTTTTCTTTCAAGTTCAACATGTGGTTGGTGGCTTATGGGCTATTGATTGTGTATTATCAGTTTAGCTCACACACTGACAATTACATGTAGCGCCAAGGTAGCTGTGACAGGGTAGTGCAGTTGCCATAGTAATGAATGTGGACCTATAGCTGCTACCTACAGCCTGCTTTGTAGCGATAAACCTACTGCTCACTTCATTTTAATTGAAAGATGAAATTATAGTCTCTAGGAAGAAATAAATGGACCAACTCCCTATTCCTCCTCTTGCCACACAAATGCAAGTATAAATGGAAGTATTTAAGCATTTTCTGAAAGGTAAATATCAGGGTTTTGAGAGTATGCATTTTCCGCTAGTTATGTGGGTTCAGAAGACAGATGAAGAGTGATTTTTGGCTGAATAGAAATTGAATTAGCTTTCGTGTTTTTGCATTCTTAATTAATTGCTACATTCTTTTTTCTCCAAGTCACTCATCCTAACAGTCAACCCTGCATGGTGTATCTTACACAATAGACTCTGTAATGGATTTACTTGCTGAGTTTGTTTTATCCCTAAAAACCCTCAGCAGATAGCATAAGGTGTTTTACAATTCACATCTTAGAGAACCGTGGAAGCTTTTATATAATTAAAAAATCAACAATAATAATAAATATTTAGGCATGCAGGTTCTGACTTCTATGTCAGCATGTCTCCGACAGCTTAGATTTAATAGCCTGTGTGGCATAACCAAGTAAGATAATCACACATGGTCTGCATTACTGCCCATAGCACTGATAGGGACATATTGTGGAGTCAGAAATGAAGACTCTGTATCAGTGGAGAGCCACTCAAAGGATAAAAATTCAATATGTCACACAAAGCTGTCACATTAGAAAGAATAAGATGGTGACTAAAGACAATTACTCTGTGTATGTGTGTGTGGTCTTGATCTAGAACTCCTAAATATGTCAATGGAAGTTCTTGGACAAATAGGAGATTCCACTTTGATGTTTTCACTTAATCTCCTATTTCTTTTCTGTACTATACCAGAGTAGTCCTTCTATCCCTGTCCCCATTTTCTTTCAAAACTTGAAATCGTAAGTAGATGACTAATACCTTTCTCTTCTGTAAGTCTTTTGTTTTTGAAAGTTAGATGGATCTTCATTTCTTAGTAAAACCCATGAAGTCACCACTGAGAGTTGATTTTCTGAGTCATGTGGAAGGCGTTACTCTGTTTAGAAAAGGAAACATCTATGACAGTTTTTGATGGGGTAGGTCAATAGTCACTCACAGGATTAAGGAATTCAGGATCTCCCTTGAAGCAGGTGAATTAAAAAAAACATATTTTAATGAGGTGATCTCAGAAATGTACATTGACATTGCAGTGCTGCCCACAGTGCTGGGGGGAATCTTATGTTGAAGATACCTCAATCATGTCTTGCAAAGTATAGATTTTAGAAAGAAAATAATAATAATTTGGGACTTATATGGCCCTGTTCTAGAACAATGAATTCTTAAAAAGGGTATTTTCAGGTTGACTGGGTTACAACACAAACAAAAATAACTTCTATCTGATATTTTTATGAATTTTTACTGTGTAATCATCATTCACCATTTAATTATGACATTGGCGAAATAAATGATCGATGTTAATTTGTTAGTTTCTTATTATTACTTACTAAGTAAACACAACATGTGAAGACAATATTTCAGTTGCTACTACAAAGCTGGTGCATCTTTTTTTGCTCTCATGAACCTATATTTCACAAGTTTTATGGCCTATGAGACACCTAATAAATTAGTTATGTTCAATAATATGAAGAGAAATGCTGTATTCTACAAGAAAACCTCTGAAGTTTATAACAAAACAAACCCCTTCCTCCATCTAGAAAGCTATGTAGCCAAGGCTGGCCTCACACTCTTCGTCTTCCCTGTTTCCCCAACCCCCAAGTGCTGGGATTCTAGACACACAACAGACATGCCGACTTTACAACAAAAATCTTGCATGTTCAAAATATTTACTCAACACTGAAATATAGTATCATGGATTAAGTATATTTGAAAGTGAGATCATAACTTTTCAGAGAAGACTCACTGCAAATAAAAGCACAAAGAAAAACCTGGGATATAGTAAACACACACACACACACACACACACACACACACACACACACACACACACAACCACTGTCACAGAATTAGAATGCATGCCATCCAAAGTCTCCATTTGACTTCCATCTCATGTCAGTTTTCTCAAATATATATTCTAAGATACAACTACTTATTGTTTTGTTCTTGATATATTCTTAGTTGTTAAATAGATGATATTAAAATTTACACTCCATCATTTTATTCATTCAGGTTCAAGTACTTGGGATTGTTAGCAATAACTCACCATAACTCCAGTTCCCTACACTTCAGTGAGATTTTCATGAGACTTTCCACTTCAGCCTAACCTTGCCTTTCGCTGTTTCATCCGTGCTTTGACGTTCATGGAAATCGGTGATTCTCTCATTCATGTGTGGATTCATTTTCCAGTAAGCCTCCATGGGCATGGTGAAAAATGACCAAACTCTGCATAAACTTCATAGCAATGAGTAAAATGCCAATCACCTCTCACCCACAGATATTCTAGAAACATCGGTGCTGGGAAATTGTCATTCTCTTCTCTCCCAATAAAATCTATCTAAATGAATAAGTGTGCTGTTACCAAAAGGTAAAACTTTTCCAAATTCTGCCAGAGTTTTCATTTGAGCTAACTCTAGAAAAGTCTCAATTTTTTCCCACTTTGTGCTCATATCATGGCTGTGTCTCTTCTTCCCCAAAGCTCTATTTCTTTCAGTCTTTTTCTGTTTGTTACCTTGCTTTTCTTTCACATCTTGAGGCTCTCTGAGAGCCAAAGCTTTGAGTTTAGAGTTCAACCCACAGGTTGGTTTATCTGTCTGTGGGTAGGTCAGAAACCTCCAGATGCTTCGGAAGGCATTTCCAGCAGCAGGTCTGAGCTTGTATGAACCGAGAAGGTTGCAAGGAGGGAACAACAGTGAATGTGTTTTTGAAGTAATATCAAAGCATCCAGAGGAGCTGAGAGGTGATGGGAGCAGATGGTTTCTGATCACCAGAGACTCAGGCACCTACCTTCACACAGAAACCTTATTTCAGGCCTCAACTCTTCACATATGCTCAATCTGTAATTAAGTGTCAGAGAGTTGATTAGGAAAACTCCTGCAATGTTAGATCAAGGATGGGACCTCTATTTTCTTTTATTTTTGGCAGACAGAATGTTATAATTACTGTAAATGTGAGGTAAAGTCTGTAGTGAATTGGGCTACACGCCAATAATTTTAATTTTGTATATAAAATGAGACAAAGAAAGGGATAGAAAAAGGTGATAATTTCTACTTATCTGCGAACAAAGATCAAAGGAAAAAGATTCCAAGGTAGCATCTGCCAGAGGTGGAAAGTGGCTTTAACTTTTGGCTGTCTTCATAGACATAACATTTAAGGAAAATGTCTCTTTAACTTTATGACTAACTGATGCTCTGCCAATAGCATCTTTAGTGGAGGTCAAGGCATTCTTTAAACGAGTTGGATACAAATGGTGGTGTATGTTTATCATCCTAGTATTTCGGAGGCTGAGACAGGAAGATGAGGTGTTTGAGACTAACAAGACCTTCTATTAGCAAGCAAAGGAAAGAGAGAGAAGGAAAAGAAGGTCAGAAACTAACTAATCACTTCATAGGCATTTGTTTCTTAAAGTTTTATTATTTTAAAAATAAATTTTAATATTTTTATTCATTTGCAAGCAGAGAGAGCTAGAGAGTGAGTGATGAGAGAGGAGGACACACACACACACACACACAGAGAGAGAGAGAGAGAGAGAGAGAGAGAGAGAATGGGAATGCCAGAGCCTGCAGCCACTACATACAGACTCCAGATACAGATACATGGGCCACTTTGTACATCTGTTTCACATAGGTACTGGGGAATTGAACCTGGGTCGTTAGGCTTTGCAGACAAGCACATTAACCACTAAGCAATCTCTTCAGCCTCTAATTTTATTTTTCAATTAGTGTAGAAATTACCAGGTGTCATTATGATATTTCCAAACACAAATTGTTTTAATTGATTCTCTTCCTGGGCCTCTTCTCTTCCATCTCCTGTCTCTTTAAGGCTCCCTCCCCTCCTTTCTGCTTTCCTGTTGAGTGTATCCCTTAGCTTTCCCTTCTTTCTCGGCATCTCTCCATACCTGCTCTTTATTACCCTTTCCAGCTTTTTTTTTCTTTATTGTTCATAATGAGTTACATTGCTTGGTGGGCCAACCATGAGTTTTTAGGCTTTGCCCTAAAACATATATGTAGTATTTGTATTATAATGTTTATATAATTGTATGTATATAATTATATAAATACAAATATTGCAAGGTAAGATCCTCATATGAGAAAGAACTTGTAGTTTTTGAGTTTGTACTTAATATACTTTCCAAATTCATCCATTTTCCTGAAAAAAATTTTAATTTTACTTTTCTTCATTGATGAGAAAAGGTCCATTGTGGACATGTATCACATTTCCATTATCCATTCATCTGTCGAAGGGCATCTAGGCTGGTTCCATTTCCTTGTTATTGTGAGTAGGGTAGCAATGATCTGGATACGCAGGTTTCTCTGTGGATAGATATGGAGTCCTCTGAGTATATACCCAGGAATTGTAAAACTAGGTCATATGGTGGTTCCGGTTCTAATTTTTTCAGAAGCCTCTATTTTGATTTCCATAATGGCTATATAAGCTTGCACTCCTACCAGCAGCGAATAAGGGTTCCACTTTCCCCACACTCTCACCAGCATTTGTCAGTGTTCTTGATGACAGCCATTCTGACTGGGGTAAGATGGAATGTCAAAGTGGTTTTAATTTGCATTTCTCTGATGGCTAGGGATAAGGAAACTGTCAGCAGAGTGAACGAACAGACAGCCTACGAAATGGGAGAAAAATCTTTGCCAGCTATACTTCAGACAAGGGGCTCATTTTCCAGAATTTATGAAGAACTACACACACACACACACACACACACACACACACACAATCAAAACAGCCAATCTCAACTAGGTTAATGAAATGAACAGTATACAAAAGAAAAACCATAATGGCTGATAAAGTATTTTCAAAATCACAGGCATTCATTTACAGAATGTCCCCTTCACATGCTAGCTTGAGTTCTCCAGAGATCAATAAAGAAGGCCATCTGGACAATGAGGTCGTGTTCACCACTAACACCAGCAACACTGGAATAAGCTTGTAAGGAAGAGGCAACTGTCAAAGACACACATCAGCTTTGGGACTTCACTGTTGTATAGATTAAAAATGAAACACATTTTTTTCTGTATTTAAAAGGAAGCATTTTCCTTTGTATCTGCCTTCAAGATGCTGAAAGACGATCTCAATCTCTGTCATTTCTTTATGTGCCTTACCTGGATATTGGCTCAGTATAACCATTCCATTTGGGTTGGAGCTGGGCACTAGCATGTCCTATCTCTGGATGTCTTTTTTGAGTGCCTTTGTAAAGTGGGGATACTTGTGGTACATATCTTTTGGGGCTTCTGTGTGAAAACTGAGCTAATACATACAAAACAAAGCAGCTTGTGGCTGGTCTATATTAAGCACTCTATAAATGCTGGCTATTCTATTTTATTCTGTACCAGCTCAGTAGTTCCGTGTGAAATCAATGGACTATCCAGTAAGCAATTCTACCAACAAATCAAAGGTAGTACCTGAAGAAAAAGGGTTCCTTAAATATATTTGGTAAATATACGGTGGAGTACACATTTTAAAGATTTGCTTTACTATGGTCTTTTCTGACATTTTAGGGCCTAGGTATTGGGCATATTTAACACGACTTGTATGCTGTGTCTCTATGCTGTTTTATGAGTAGTTTTTATTCTTATATACAACCTACTAACATTTCCAGTGAATAAGATTTGAAAAGAAATAGGCCAGTCGTGATAAGGCATAATTCTTAAGACCCAAAAGTTGATCTTTTCATGTACTTAGTTGTTATATTGGAAAGAAAATAGAAGAGATTAACTCTTCCAAAAAATTCTCTGTCCTTTTAAAAAACATATTTCACTTTATTTGTGATCAGTGAAAACTACCACTTCGAGGATAAAATTTCCTCTAAGAAAAACCTTTCCAGAAGGGCAGAGTAATCCAAAACCCATTTCACTTCCTAGGCACCTTTTGACATTGAAAATTCCTTTCTTGGGGCTGGAGAGATGGGTCAGTGGTTAAGGCACTTGCCTCCAGTGCCTAAGGCCCCGGGTTCAATTCCCCAGTACCCACACAAGGTGGTGGCCCTGGTGCGCTCTCTCTCTCTCTCTCTCTCTCTCTCTCTCTCTCTCTCTCTCTCTCTGTATCTCTCTGCTTGAAAATGAATAAATAAAATATTTTTTTTAAAAAAGAAAATTCCCTTCTTTGTAACTCTATGGAGAATTCATGATGTGCAGTTTTCCATATTTCAAGTGACAAAAGATATAGATCAAATGTTTAAGGCCATTAACCAGAAGTTAAATCAAGAACAACACAGATACAGGAGCATTAATTCCGGATAAGAGCAAAATGCGTTCCAACATTGATCCTGGCATTTTCTTTGTTCCTAATAGCTCTGAGCATTTGATCTATATGTTCTCTGAACCTAAATGAAGTGAAATAAATGCCTGGACAGATTCCCTGTGATCAAGTTTTCTTCTCACTATTTTTCTGCCTCGATAGTGAACTAAGGTCACAGGCTTTATTCACCTAGAACCGCTATGAAATTGAGGATGCTGGCCAGGGTTCCAAAATGTGGTGCTTGCAGTTTCAAGCATGTAAATAATTTCTCTCAACAAATCCAAACCAGTATACCATGAGCAAAGTTTTCACATCTTCTTAAGTTAGGTAAGTAAATTTCCAGAACCCCTTAGCAGTTTTCATGGGTGGTGGCTCACTCACTGTTATTTTTATTACGAAGAGCTAACATTTATTTCTGGGAAATGGCTTAATTTCCCAGAAATCTATTATCTCACTTAATCCTTAATATAAACCTGTCAGGTAGAATGTATTACTCTTCTCTTTGTGTAGAACAGGTGTCTGGAGTTAAAACAGATCAACAGGCCTTTTCGCCTTGAGTTCTTACTAAATATCATTTTGTCTCCAAGGTAAGGAAATTTTCTGAAATTATTCATTCTAAAAGATGTGCGTGGAATTTAGCCTTTATTTTTCTCTAGGATCAAACTAGGTTTCGATAGATAATATATTATTTTCAATAAATGACACTAATGGAAAGAGACTGAAATGATCTCAACTGGTATTACTGAGCTGTGTGCTCCTGAGGACATGGGCTATGTCCTGTAGGGATATCACTCCCAAAATCTCTTTATCAAGGTGCTTTGAATAAAGAAGGAACTCAGGAAATGTTTTCTACACATGTGTAATCCAACAATTTTGGTGAAACATACGGTATAAGAGGTCAGCCACAGTTTCTACCTTGTTATATAGACGGGACTTCAAACATTTTCGTTCTTTCAGGCATAAATAAATACTTGTAAATGCTTTGAGTCCCTAGTAGGCAGCACTGGTTCAAGTGGGAAGAGCAGCATGGATCTGTTAATTTCAGTCCTTCTTTTTATTCTCAACTTTTAATCCAAGAAAGCAGTGGGCAAAGCATTTTATTCCCTCTGACTTAATTTGATCAGAAGTTCAGAGCAAGTTTATACAAAATATTTTAAGCCTCAGTAACTGTGCAGTATTCTTCAGTGAATCACAATCTCAGGATGATTTTTTTCTTTTTTTTTTTTGACCCTACCTAAAAAAAAAATAAAAATAACTAAAACACCCTTTTTATTAGGTGTAGTGGCACAAACCTTTACCTCAGCACTCAGGAGGCAGAGATAGGAGGATTGCTATGAGTTCAAGGCCAACCTGAGACTACATAGTGAATTCCAGGTCAGCCTGAGCCAGAGGGATACCCTGTCTTGAAAACCTCCCTAAAAGCCTTTTTTTGTCTTTTTAAAATATATTATACTTTTAGTATTAAGTAGAAACTTTGTCTGCAAAAATCATGCCTCCATTTTCCTCCTCCCTGCTCCCAGTCCCCTGCAGGCCCTCCTCAGGAGGATTGCTGGTTTCTCCTTAGAAATTGAGGACTGTGTGTTGTATGAGCAATAGTCAGTCATTGGAGGCAGGCAGTGCCTCTGGATATTCACCCCCCCACCATAAAACCTTTTTAGTGATAATTTCCATACATATAGACAATATACCATAATAAGACCTCCTCTAATGTCTGTTCCCCCACCCCCTTCCACTGAATCCATCTTTCTAATGAGTTTTCAATTGATGCCATGGGATGATTTCTTTTCATTCTTCTTCTGTTTTAATATCTTTATTATTGATAACTATATACATTATATCAGCAAATCTTGTGATGGTAACTCCATTTCCCTCCTCTGTGTCCCAAACCCACTGGTGGCCCTCCTCGGTGGGAATGTCCATGGGGTAGAGGGTTATGAATTACATAAGAGGTAGCTAGGTTTTTTTCCCCTTTGTGTACTGTTGCTGAGGGGGGGCAATGTCTCTGAATATTCTCACCCACCATGGCTCTTACAATCTTTCCAACCCCTCTTCTGCTCAGTTCCCTGAGTCATGGTGGGTGAGTTTTAAGTCTGCTTTATTGTTGAAATCTTCAGAGCCTCTGGTCTTTTGCTTTGGGTTGTGTTGGGTATCATTGGTGTCTGTCTCCATTGACCTTTTATGGGTTATCTGTCTTGCTGTGGTGATAGGTCTCTTGTTTATCTCTCCACTTTCTCATAGATTTCATTTGGGCCCTATATGATAGGCCAGGGGTGGTTCATCTCCTGCCAGGATGTTAGACATCATCCCATGTCTTGTTGGTGGAATTGGGTTGTCCCTGGTTTTCTTTCTGTCTTCTGAAAAATACAAACAGTATCTCCATTGGAAAGTGAGATCAATATAGGTTGAATGAGACAAACTTTGCTATTTTGGCAAGATTCTAATTGGTGTAGCCTCTCTGTAGCACTCTGTTGGTGGGAATTTCCCCTTGGAGCCCTGGATCTTGGTTCCCATAAGATTTTACCATGGATCCCAGTTCCAGTTAAGGGTTCCTTGTTACTGAGCAGATCTCATAATCAATCAGTAAGCATTGATTACCCGCCTAGGTTTAGGACCACTATTGCACAGATGAGCATTTCATGACTTGCTGGTCTCTTCCATATAGCAGTGTGTTCAGCATTCTTGTGACAATTGTCTATATTGTATATCAATAGTCTCTGCTTTCTCCAAATATCATTGACTAATTTCCCTTGGCAGCTCATGTAACACCTTCTAGCACTACAGATGCTACCATCTGGGAGCTGGTTACCATTCTGGAACTAGCAGGGTCTCTCCATCATGTGTGATGACACTCTGTGATATCTTCAGCAATAGGGTCTTACCTTTGGTCTGGGGCTGGTAATTAAGAGCTTTGACAAAAGTCTATCTTGTTTTGGGGACCTCATGGATCTATTGGATCAACAGCTCAGTTCGGGAATGAAGCAATGAATGGGACAGGGAGTTGAAGGTCTGAGCAATTTTTTTTCAAAATTAGTAGTATTGATGGGTCAATCTCCCTAAACTTAGGGCTAGACATTAAGACATATTAAAATTCTTCATTTCCGACACCTCAAGGTATCTAAAAGATGATAGCTTTTTGAAGTGGGTTTATTTATATTTCTGCTTTTCCTGTACTCTGAACAGCACATGCTTCTTGTGTTAGTTCCTATGTGGAAAATGCAATCTCTGGTTGATATCTCGAAATGGAATAGCTTTGAGATAGAAGTTTCTTTATCACAAGGTACCCATGGTCTTTGTTAGGGGTGGGGGTATGTGACTGCTTTGGGTTGGCACAATGAGGAGGGTTAGATAGTAGGGCAGGCAGGTACTAATCAAGTCCCAGTAATCTGAAGGATGAAGTGCTTCCAGAACAGAATTCAAGTCATCTGGAGACAAATGTCTTGTACTTATGTAGTAAAGTCCCTTCCTAAGAACATATAGGGAATGTCTGCCTGTAAATATACTTTTCTCTGGGGACACAGAAGAGAGGAACCTGTACTTCGATCCATGGTGAGTGCCATCCCACATTATTTCATGCAATAAAAAAGAAAAGTTGGGCAACTCTACACATCTATAACCTACACATCTAAAAACATATTTATCGATTAATCAAAAGGGAGACAGCTTTGCTGTATCTATCCAAATGTATTATATTCTGGCTTTTCTCTTCCTTGAGAAAGATTTCCCTGAAGACAATATTTATGGCAGGAGAAGAAATTTACATTACATATGGGTATATATTCTGACTGTGAAGTACATTATATTTTAGATTTGGGCTATATTGGACATTCTTTGAAAAAATCCTCTGAAGGGAAATAATGTTTCATTTACTCATTTACTCAGATTTCCCTATAATTGTACGTGATGTCTACTGCCAGTAGCACTCTATTGGAACACTGACTTTATCTAAAAGAAAGGAGGAAATACTCTTCTCATGAAGACATTTTTAAATTCAGTTGAAAAGGCCTGTAATCCCTTTGGAATTTTCTTTTCTACTGTCTTCCCCCCCCCTTTTTTTTTTTTTGACAGACAGTAAGAACCAACACTTTCTTGTTTCACTGATACACTTTCTCTTCTCTTCTCTTTCTTTCTTTGTATGGATCATCTAGTGGTCAACCCTTGCTTAAACTATGAATCATGATCCCATGTTCCACAAATAGATTGTAAAACTTGTTCATATGTGTTAAAGACACTGGGGTTCTAAAATGCACAGTTAGTCTGTGGTTATTCTCCAGTGGACATTAATGGTTTCCTATGTTTTTCTGGAGTGTAAGTTTCATTGGGTCACTGTTGGCATTTGACTGTCTTAGAGTTCGGAGAAGTCTGCTGATTGTTTCTAACCTCTAATAATGTCTGGTTTCTGTCAATCATTGAAGGTACATAAGGGAAGATGGCATAGTCGTTCAAGTTAGCAGTCCAGTAGGTAATCAGGGATTCTGTCTCTTCTGATGGAGGCGCCTGCAAGGGAAAGCAGATCTTGTCTTGGTTTAGTCTAAAACTTTTTTTTTAATCTTCTCTTTTGGTCTTCATCATTTACTAAATCACTTAGAAACTCTGAACAAAGAGTACAAACCAGCATCATAAGAGCAATGTACAATAGTAGAGTTTTTCAAGGTTGCAGAGTCTACCCTGATGAAAACTGCACACAATATAAAGCGTGATAGCCAAAATGACTCATCATGAATCAGATTTGGGCATGCACGACTGCCCCATTGAGTTTCCCATCTTCAGTATCTTCAATGAGTCAAGGTCACTTTGTACCTTGGGTAACAACCAGGAACAAATCAGCAGAGTGCGCCCTAGCAGGGATCATTTTCCTGTGGTCTGGGAACAAAGGCCTGAGTGTCAGTAGGAGTAAAGTTCTAAGAATGCTGCTGTGCCCATTACCTGAGGCAGGTGAACTACATAGAAGTCGTTCATCCCAGTATTTGAGTTGATATAATAACAGAGCCCACACATCAATAAAACATAGTTTAGAAGTAGGGAGAGCAAATTGTAATACACAGGCACAGCCAATAGCTTGGCAGATCAAAATTCAGGATCCATGAAGACAATCGTCCCATTTCTTCAGAGAGGCAACTTTTGGTGGTGGTGGGTCAGGGTAGCCAGCATACACCCTTGCCCCATCTTAAAGGAGTCAGAAACCAGTCTCATTGGAGATCCACCTGGGTTGTGGCTTTCGATATCATCATCCACTTACACTGAGGTCTTGGCACGATGTGTCTGCTGACAGAGAATAAAAGGAGAAAATGTTCAATATTGCACTGTCATGGCCTAAATGGGAAAAGGTACAGACTTTTCCTTTGCCAACAGTCACAGTAAACAGTTTATTGATGGCTTTCCATTTGTGAAGAAATTGGTAGGACACCTTGAATGGTAGAAGCAACCTATTCTTAGGGAAACTTCCTAACACTGAGAGCAGCCAGGTTTGCCTAAAACTGTACATTACCTCATTAGAAGGTCTACTTGATTGTCTATGTATATCAGTTTAATATATCTGTCCCTCTCCTGTGCTGTAAAGCTACATACTAATGTCCCCCTGGTGCTGGGAAATATGCCTTCATTTTCAGTAGATTGGACAGTGGACTCTTCAAACACTCAGGCAGTTGAAGAACCTGAGGTGACCCCAGAAGGACAGCACTCTCAAAGTACCCATTGTGATGGACCTCTTGGTTGCAGTAAGTGTAACCTGGAGGTTGCAGTCAGAGAGTATGAGACTGGAATCTGCAAGCTGCCACTTCCTTGCTGTAGGTACTGAACCTCTCCATGCCTGTGATTTGTATTCTGTAATTCACTATAGTGCTTGGAGTAATGATAATGTCTCCTTTAAAGATGGTCAGCAAGGTGAAAACACTTAGCTTGTTGTTTGACCCAGGGTAAACAGAAAGCAGGGTTACAATCATCTTCATCTTTCCAAGGACCCGGTCAGAAGGAGCTGGCTTTATGTAGCCTTGAAGGAGGACATTTGATTTCCTGGAAAAGGCTATTTGGAACTAGTTTGACTATCTTTTCTACTACCCAATACAATATTATATTTAACTCACCGATGTTATTCAAACTGTAATTCAGTAAAATGAAAGAACTCTAAATAGTAGATAAGTAACTTCATCTCCTTTGGTTTACAAATCACCACACACATCTTCCCAAGTTACGTTAAGCAGTGAGAGTCTGTGACTACTTCTGTTAAACACCTACTCTGTGCACATTTTGACCCAGAGCAATACTGTGCACAAAGTTACACATTCATTCTTAGGATTATTCCTAATGATAATGGTACCATTTAATCTCATTATAAAAGAGAATAATAAAATACTTGATTAAAATTGAGCTTCTGGGAAGAATGTTGATAATATAAATATACTCTAATCTCTAAATAAAAATAGTGATGCTTAAAGTAACATAAATTAAAAGGAATTCTTAAAGGAAAAGATAAATTTTACCATCTGAACTTGGCTTTGGTTTTAAGTTGCAAAGAGTGGTTACAGAAATTGATTCTTGCCTTTCATAGCAATGTCAAATAACAAAAGATATAGTTAGAAGAAATGGGGAGAAAATATTTTGGTATCTAATTTATTTACTCTTAGGTTATGTTGCTGTTAAACACTCTCATGTAAAATAGTTCTAATCAATTTAGATAAGCTTATACTGTAACTCACTTTTTAATTTTGCAAACCATTAGCACTATTTATTGATTACTATATCTCTGAACAACTTTAAAATCACAAATTATCAGTAAAATTGAGGCAATAGAAGGGGAGAAAATATGTCTAAACATTCAGTTCAGTCAGTTAGGTAGAAGTTTCTTAAAGATATTGGCTTCCAAAGGAAAACTACATGAAAATGAGAAAATGAAGGAATGATAGTACTGTCTGAGTAAAAGCTTCTCTAACACAGTTTCCAGGGATGGAAATCTCTTTGACTTCTTCAGTATCTAACCTTGCGTGGCCCTGAGTAGCACTGTTCTGTAGGACATTCCCAACAAGCTTGCACTTGTATGCAAAAGGACTTCATTTTTTTTCAGGGTGCAGATGTGATTATTTCAATACAGATGAGGTATTTATACATGTATTAATTGGTCTACCTACTTACAGACTTAAAAGTGCTTTCAGTGTTTCAAACCCTAAGGTAAGGATATCTAAATGTCTAAATGATTCCCACAACTTTCAGAGAATACACTTAGGCCAAAAATATTTCTGTTGGAGAAACAACACTTTTGTACAAGAGATTTCCATTGCACTTTGGCCATGAACTCCTTGTGTTCAGAATTCTCTTCCCCTCCCCTTGGGTTCAAGAGGGTCACCCAGATTCTCTCAGATGAGGGCAGGACTATGATTTCTCTTTGCCATACAGAGGTGCTAGAACATCTTTTGCCTCCTCCTTCTGTTCCCACAAAAGAGGATTTCATAGCTTTGAGTTGAATTGTTTCTTGGACACAGCTTTGCTTTGGGAACTTTTATGGTAACATAGTCTGTACTTCTCAAGGGTCTCATAGGGACAGGGTCCCCAGGTCTAGCCAGCAATTTTACTTCTGGACATTTCTAGAACACTAAAATGTAGCTGGAAGATAATTTTGTGATAATATTTTGGAGCCAGCTGATGTTATGTAAGATGGTTCAGGACAGGCCAAGATGCCCTTTCAAAGACTCCTGCAAAAGGAAGCAGGGGCATGAAGTTTCCTTTTGGAGGTGGATGGACAATCAGACCTGTGGGATCTTGGTGTCTGTGTCACAGTTGCTTTTCATGATCACTACAGAAAGAAGCCAGTCAGGACACAGTGAACTGTGTACTTGAACCTGGCATTGGTTTGTAGACACTGTCTTCCCAGACCTGCTGGTTTTCTGGGTGTGTTGTGTATCCCAGAAAATACATCTTGAGCTCAGTTTGTTTATTTATAGTTTCAAAGTTCTCAGATTCTGCCTGTAAGACATATGCCATGATTAACTGAGTTTGCTAATTTAAGGTACAGTTATTTTCTGTGTAGGAAGAGGCTCTATAAAGTGGATATTTTCCCCTTTTCTTTGCTTCCTTTTCCCCCTTTCTACCTTCTTGCTTGGTTGTCCACATTCCTCATTACTGTCAAGACTGGTAATTAATCAAAACTCAGTCATGGATGGCCCCTTTCCTCTCCCCTTCTTCTTTTTCCTGCCTGAGTGATGAAGAATGATGTCTCCTGTCCTGCAGCTGTGGCTCCCTGTCCTGGGAGCCCTCAGACCAGGCCCCATGACAAGACTTGCCACTGAAAGGAAAGCACTGCGATGACAAATGTGACTCCCAAAGGCTAGGCACCAAGGGGTGGACCTCCTGACCTGTATCCATGGCCACCATCTATTTCACCATGGCAGGAGGCCTTGGGGGGAATCAGAAACAAATCAGAAGGAAAAAAAAGTTCTCATCTCGTTTTACTTCTTATAATGACATGAGAATTAGCACCACAGAGACCTACAGGTGCCTCTGCAATTGTATTAGGAAGCTGTTCACCTTGACTGCTTCCTATGGTCATTGTATTTAGCTCCCAGGAGCACACATGTTGGCACACAGTCTCTACTCTTTCTCTAGTTTTGTTTTTCCTTTGGGTCTAGAGGGAAATGGAGTAAGTGGAGAGAGAGAGAGAGAGAGAGAGAGAGAGAGAGAGAAAGAGAAAGAAAGAGAAAGAGAGAGAAAGAGAAAGAGAAAGAGAGAGATCCTTCCTTATCTCCTTTTCCATTGGTTTATGCCTTTGGACACTTTATGTCTTAATCTACCCACTTATTTAATTGAGATAAGGGAACATACTTCTGACCCATCACAGGATCAATATCACTGCTATTAGAAATTTGTGATTTTGGGTTTACACATAACATCTCCGAGAAGCCCCAGGTAAACAGAAAAGGTTCTAGGTAACGGATGATATATCACCTGGTCACCCATGCCCTCCTACAAATTTATTTAGCAAACTCACTCAGCACTATGAAGATCAGTAGTTGGAACATGACCTGAAAACAATGAAAAATGAATTGAGATGGGTTGGTAAAGAAAGTAATTTCTGAGAATGGACATCACAGTATCTGTGAACATCGTTCTCACCATCTGCAGAGTGATGACTTGAAGAGCTATTGGCAGAGTTGATTTGATGGTTTCGGTCATATCTGTTTGTAGTTTTCACAGAATTTCTGTATTATAAATGAATAGAACAGTGCCGTAATACACTGTACTGGCTTCTGTTTCCTTTTATATCTGTTTTAGTGTATGATTTTTTTT
>PVHP010015935.1:22790-36738 GCA_004024765.1 Zapus hudsonius | reverse complement strand
GCTTGCCGGTTCGTGACAACTCACTGCCTCTGGCGAGCACGGTCCTCGATGGAAGCTTCCACTGGTGAGAATCGTGTGCTGGGAGGTATCTGCGGCTCAGAGTGTGACTGCAGCTTATGTCCACGACCTGGATCCCTGCTGAAAACCCTGACCCTTGTTACCCGAGGGACGTGGCGTGTCTGCTAGTCAGCCATCTTCTTGTTTCTTTTTTAATCTAAAGTGTATGATTTATAGAGACATATAGTTGGATCATTTTTGTGTGTTTCTTTTGAGATAGGGACTCATAGCCAATACTGGCCTAGAACTCATTAGATAGCTCAAGCTAGCTTCAAACTTGCAGTAATCTTTCTGCCTCAGTTTTCAAAGTGTGGAGATTAGAGGAGTATGTGTTTATTTATTCACTTTTCATTTGCAATGTTCAGAATTGAACTAGGTCCCTTGTTTGCTTTCTAGGCAAACACTGTAATACACAGCTTTTCTCAAACGTTGATTATTGCTGTTGAAGCTAGTCTCACAATGTGCATTGGTTCAATTTTCTATTCAAACACACTTAGGAATATTATTGATATATTTGCATTTTGATATATATATATATATATATATATATATGACTACTTTGTCTTATGTTCCTCTAGTCCTTAGTGTTTATTTTTAGTGTATTTTTCACCTCTGTAATGATTTTCTTACTACATCATAATTATTTTTGTTTGGGAGTGCTCTGGCCTTTCCGGTATATAGCTTAACTACTCAAAATTTACTTCAAATATTTTATATAGATCTTGTGTTTTGACTGGTAGCATAATATAATGTAAATTTATATGAGAACAATAACACTGTTTTCTTGTTGTCTTAGGTAAATCACTCCCTCTACCATGTCTTTGAGAGTCACACTATGACTATATATTCCATATTAATAAATCCAGAGGTTTTTTTAACCTTTTCAAAAAGTTCAAAAGCTAAATATTCTGTTAGGGAGCTTTAGCAATTTCTATTGAGCAATTTGCATTACAAAAGGTATAATCCTCATATTTGGTTATGACAAAGATGATACAGATAGAGATCTGAAATGCCCTCTCAGAAGAAAATATGATTATGATTTTTAGCTAATAAGTTATGAGAATTAATAGAAATATTACTGTGTGAGTTTTAGAAAGTTTGTTAACCTCTGTACTTTAGGCTGCCTCAGCATAAAATAAGAATAATGGCAACTAAATTATGCAGTGGCTGTGCAGATTAGGTAAATAAATATAGATTAGGGCTGGAGAGATGGCCCAGTGGTTAAGACACTTGATTGCAAAGCCTAACCACCTGGGTTTCATTCCCCAGTACCCAAGTAAAGCCAGATACACAAAGTGGTGCACGTGTCTGGTGTTTGTTTGCAGTGCCTGGAAGCCCTGGTGCTCCCCTTCTCTGTCTCTCTTCTCTCTATATCTCTCTGCTTGCAAATAAATAAATAAATAAATAGATAGATAGATAGATAAAATATTTTTAAATATATAGATTAGATGCTTAAAATGTTGCCCATCATGTAATATTGCTAAGGAAATGTTTTCCATTGTTAGCTTGGAACATTTCTAACCTATTCTAAGCATTCGGGACTGCTGGGCTTTTGGGTTGAACTGTGACTGAGAAGGAAGGTCAGTTGTGTCAGAAACACCAAAGAGGTGAAGGTGCTCCAGTGTGAAGGAGGAGCTAAAAAATCTTCCAGAAACTGTGCTTGAAAAAAATTTTTTCTGTCCTCTAAGAAATGGGAGTGTCCTAAATGAACTGGTTGGGAATCTGACCTTGTGATCCTTCCCTCCCCTTGAAACAAAGGAAGACTACATAAAAAAATAGCCATAGAGTTCTTTGTTTTTTGAAAGGTTTCAAGACATTTCTGGGAGGTTATGTGGCTAATGAATGCAAAGTTAGTAATTAATTGGCTCTCCTTTCTTGGAACACTGCTTAGGTTTTATACAGGCATTTTGTTCCTTTAGAGATTCTGTAAGTTATCAAAACTATAAATGCTACTCTCTAATTCATAGGAATACTTAAAATCATTTGGTAATGTTTGTACTGTTTCTAGGGAAACTAACATAGTGTTGAGCTGCTGGCACTTGGGGTGAATTCACCCAGGCCTTTGATATTGTTGGCAGAAAGAAAAATTGATTTGGGTTTGGAGTGTGAAAGTCCTAAGCATCTAGTTGGAAGTTAGTCATATTTCAGTTACTTTCTTTTCAAATAGATAAAAATGAACCTTATACTCCTTCAGATAGTTTTTAACACACTTTTGCAGCCCGATATTCATCCTCCACTCCCAGTGCACAGACATCAGCAACTCAATGAAGGCCTTTTTAAAAGGATGTTTTAGATTAAGTTGTGTGGCTATAAACTGTGTTTGCAGAACACCCTGGAAAGGCTTTCATTTTCCCCTTCTGCATTTCCAATATTAAAGCAAGTAAACCTAGAAAGTTTGCAGCAAGGAGTGAGGTGAGAAGAAAAGGGGATTGTAGTAGATAAGTTTTGTACATTCTTTTCAGTAGGTATTTATTTTTCGTTATGTATGTATACAATTTGGCCTAAAACAATACCTTCATATGGATGTATCTGAAAATGGATGAAATAGCACATGTTTTCAGCTGAGATGTGAAAATAAATTACATAGTTGCTTTAGCCAGGCTAGAGAAAAGGTCAGGGAGAAGAATTTTTGTGAATACCACTGATATTAACTTGTAGACAAGCAGCTATGGAGCCTATTCTCTTGGAGTTTAAGGTTAAGAGAAATCAACAATAATCAAAGGCAGCATGCATAAATTAAATGGCAAGTGCATGTGAATTATACCTGTGAATAATGCAATGAAGAAAAGTTGTGATGCTATAAGGCCTATAAGTGAATATATGGCCTATATTAGGGGTTAAGGAAGAATTCTCTGAATGCACGATTCCAGGGATAGGATCTGAAGGACTAAGAAATAAGTTGATAAAGGGAATGTTTGGGACAAAAAAGAGTGTTAGCGGCAGAGGGAGTAATATTTGGAAATATCCATGTTGTGAGGGATCAGATGTGATTACAGGAGATGAAAGAGTGTCAGGGAAACCAAAGCTCAGATAGAAAATCAGTGATAGTTGGAGCACATGTGACCTTGTGATGTGGTTTAAAACTTTCTAAGGAGTCATTTGGGAGATTAATCAGAAAGACATTTACATCCCATTGGAAGAAATGAAGATAGATGGATTGGAAGACTGAGGGATATTAATCTCAATAGAAACAAGATAGTGAGTGGGCCCTACAGACAGACAATGTTTGTGTCTAGAGGTTAGCTCTTAGATGGGATCAGTAGTTGCTACAATACACTCCCCCCCCCACTCCTCTTTCTTTTCACAGCCAGTCATCTATCATGCCACATTTTCTGCATTTGGACATTTCTCTCTAACCACCTGAAAAGCTATTCCTTCCTATTCTTGTGTGCCCTAGTCACCCCCAAGGTCCTGCTCAAATCCCACGTTATCTTGGAAGCTCTCTGGGCCATATCCTTGGGACTTTGTTTCTCTGATTTATTGCACTATGCAACCTCCACATAACTGCTTTGTCTTTAAAAAATATGCCTTTGATATCTCATTGTTTTATGGGTTTTTTTTTTGCTTGTTTGTTTTTGGTTTGGGTTTTTACTTCTAGCTAGTCTGGGAAATTCTGCAAGACAGTGACTTCATTTTTATTTGTGGACTAATGAAGCCATCAAAGCCTGGTCAAGGCCCAGAGAAGGTGAGAAGACCACTTGTGAAGATACAGCCCATGCCAGCCAGAGACAGAAGCAGATACACCTGAGATAGGCAGTGAGGGAAGGAGCAGAAACTCAGGACATAGCAGAGACTAAAGGCAGAGCTTTGGGAGAAGCAATAGAAAAAATGATTTTGCAGTCTGTCATAAATAATAATAACAGTGTCAGTTTCACACTGACCTGTTTTCTGGTCCAGATTGCTAGTGAGGACAGCCATAATGGACTTGAAAAGAGGAGAATGAATGAACATGAAACATATCTCTTTTTTTTTGTAGGGGCAGCAGCTCAATTATGTGGACTGAAGTTATGAAGCAGACAGAGGTTCCCTTGATTTTCCAAGGGCATGGCTCTGCCCAGAGAAAGGAAGCACCTTATTCCTGTCAAGGGGTTTTATTCCAAAGAAGGGGGAGTGTGTTGCTGTTAGTGGTGGCATTGGCTATTGATGGGGGTAGAGGAGAAAAGGATGGGGGGGCGGTGCTGGTGCCAAGAAAAAGGCTTGCAGTCAAGTTACAGAAGGGTAAGTTACCACAACAAACTGGGATCAAGGAGAGGGAAGGAAAGAGAAAGAAAACTAAGAGGCAAAAAAAGCAGTGTGGCTAACCAACAGTCAGCTTATAGGAAAGCTCTTGCCCAGGGGAAAAGCAGTGTAGTTGAAGATAACTGCTCACCATGAACGATTGTATCTGTACTATTTATTTTACTTTTTAACAAACCTCTGAAAATTTTATGGTAATTAGACTTCCTGGCAGACAGTTATTAAAAAAAATGACTCTCTCTTTGTCACAGAGCACTCCCTGGAAGGTGGGTTTTATCCCTCTGGGACCCTAGCACATCTCCATCAGGGTATGAGGACATTTTGTCCCTTAAGGAAGTGACTGTGGTACTGAATTGCGTTTTATTTTGGGGAGTGGTGGGAGGTGTAATAAGAATGCATTTACCTATCACCGTTGCATTTTTCCTGCCCCCCACTTATTCTTACCCAAATTGTGTTTGTAATTGTTTTAAAGAAGTGGGAGCAAACATGGACTGCCCCTCCCAGTTTGGAGCTTGTCTCCTCCTCATCATTAGAATTGTAAGAGGGTAACAATCCTGTAGCAAAGACAGGCACACAGCTTTCTCTGTAAATTAATTGGTCAGGAAAGGCACTTTTTACATTGTCAAGCGGCACTTAAACCACTAATTCTTGACTGTAAAAGTGCTTTTCCTGGGAAATGCTCTTTAAGGAAAAACTCCTTCAGTCCAGTGATTGGTGGTGACTAAGGGACTGATGAAGCACAGGGGATTGGGCGGGATCTCGGCTCCTAATAATGCCTCCTTATCCAATGAAAAGCATTTCCTATTGAGACCCCCAAGAGTTCCCCTGGCCCTCGGCTCCAGCCGGACTTTGGGCCCTTTCTTGTGTCCTGTTTGTTAAAGGCATGCGGGCTACTGCATTCAAGAGGGCCGGTCCTTAACAAAGGGAAAGAGAAACATGTAAATAAGCTCACATTTTTCAGAATGAGCAGTTTGCAGTAAGAAGCTGCGGCAGCCCAGAGTCTGCTGCTTTGGGCTGAGCTAACCTTTCCCTGTTTAAAAAAAAATGGATAAAAATATGCACTTACAAAGTGCGAGTTGCCCGTTTACATGTTTATTAGCTAATTATCTACAGGCATGAGCACACTCTCTCATCTAGCACATTGTTTTTTGGGGTAAGTCTCTGAGAAAGATTTGATTTTGGCGTTTGTGGGTGGGGGATGGTGTAACAAACTTCAATGGAAACAGTGATGCATTGAGTGTTTGGAGAAAGAAGTTAGACTTCAACTCAGAAGTACTGAACAAGGAGCTTCGTTTTGAATGGTAAAAAACCCAAGAATTTCTATTGTTTTGGCAAACATATTGTTTCTGTGGAAGAGATGCAGGATTTTCAAGATGTTGTTTTATGTAAACATAGTTGTCCTAAAGAGCTGATTTTAAATCACAGGGTAGAACAGTTTAGAAACTCTTTTGGGTAGCTTTATATTTCTTTGGTTTACAATCGATTGTGAGCTAATGTGGCTTCTATTATGATGAGATTTCTTCGAGTAAAACTATACACAACATGCCTTTGATGCTTAATTGATTTATGGAGAATGTGACATTTGCTATATTGAATCATTCATGAACTTGCCCATAAAGGAAGAATCATGTTTGAATGAAAACCTAAATCTGGCATAAATAGAATTTATTATATGTGAAATTAATTGCTATTTGCCATACAATGTGACATCTTTAAAGTCCTCTTTATGCATATACTGAATATTTTAAAGATTTTATTTTAAAAAAATTTGAATTGATTAGCAATGAACTTCAGGTAATTTGGATTTTGGAAAGTATAACAATGTAATTTGTCATAATTTTCGTGTGGAAAAAAAACAGACAAGTTGAGTGTTTCAGTTTGGTGACAGTATTCATTTTGCTGCTTTGCAGATTAAACATCTTTATTTTTCTGTGGCTAACATAAAGACAGCAATGATTACATACAATGTAATTTATCCAGTGTCTTTGCAATGTTTGTTTTTCAGAACAAAATTCCAAACACCATACCCCATCAAAATAGATTATACCTCCTTTTGCCTTGTTGCTGAGGAAAGGGTATATTTTTGCTAAGAAGGATGGGTTCTGCTGATAAATCTGATGGCTTCTTCATTCTAAAGCACCTCCTGCTGCCAATCAGAGATGGGAATGAAGCCTTATTGGAACAATTAGACCAGCCTTTTAGAATGTGAACTCTCTTAAGTCATAACTGGGAAGATGCCTCGTAGCAACACTGAGCCCAAGCTTGATCTCTTCAGTACCTGTTGAGGGAAATGCACTGTCGACCTGGCTGTGATTTGGTCACTGCCTAATTGTGTCACTGCCTTTTATTTATTTATTTATTTTTTTGGCTGTCATGACACATATTCCGCTCTGCTCTGTCCATCTTAAGGGAGGGGGGTGTTAAAAACCTATAATTGTGAATATTGGAATTGAAAATTGGAGTTTCATAGAAGGCCACCCACCACAGGGAATCTAGTGTTACTTTTTAGTAGAAAAACAATTGGTGGTCAGAAAAAATGCATAGGATGGTCTACTGGTTGTATACACCTTTGCTCTGACATATGCTTTTCACCTCATATTATAAGGGATGAAGTGATCATGAAAGATCATCAAGGCTAGAGATGTGAGACATTGATGATTAGAGTTAATCTATATGCCTGCTGAACAGGCAAGCCAGAGAATAACGGAAATGAGGGCATTAGGAAGACTTTAGGATGTGAATGTCATCTTGCTCTGTGATTCTTAGCTTCTAGACCTAATTCATAATAGTTGATTCTGACATTCAGATAAAACCAACAATCATTACATTAGTTTAATAAAAATCAATGATGCATATGACAGGTTGGTAGATTTTTTTAATGACAAAGAAAGGCAGGTGAAACACAGATAGGCAGGGACTGCAAGTGAAAACACCACCATGGCACAAGCTGAAGGCTTTTGTCAGTTAGAGCCAAATGTGGAAACAGATGAGAACCTGAGACCCAGGAAGGAATTGTGACTTATGGTCTCACAGTTGGATGAGGATATTGAATTAATGCCAATTATGAAAACTCTGCATATTTTAATCACCTAATTATATTACAAACTCAAAAAGTTCTTTGTATAGTTTCTATCAACATAGAAAGCCATAAAAGAAAAAAAATGCTAATATTTCTGTCTTCTTTTAACATTAACTAATAAAGTAATATTCATTTCATTTCAGGAATACTATTTTCTGGAGGAATGTGAAAATCAATTCTTATTATTAAGGTGATCTCAGTGTATTTTAAAGTTTCTAACAATTGTGTTTATTTTGGTTCTTTAAATGAGGAAAAGTCATTTCAGAGTTGGTGTACTTTCTAACATTCTATTTTGTTTTGGACCACCTTCATTCAGAAGAGGGTGGGTGTAACAACAGTATCAGTTCTCAGTTTGGCCATAGCAAGTGATTCTACTTTATAAGCACTACAGTGAGCAGGATCCAAACATAGGTGCTACTGGTAATAATTCCATAACAATGTATGAGTATTTTGGGGGGGTTTTCGAGGTAGGGTTTTGCTCTAACCCAAGCTGACCTGGAAATATGTAGTCTCAGGGTGGCCTTAAACTCATGGCCATCCATCCCCCTCTGTCTCTAGGGGGCTGGGATTAAAGGTCTGCACCACCATGCCCAGCATGGGTATTTGTTTTGTATGAGTATTTTGTATAGAGTTGTGCCGATATACATATATACACATTACAATAACACGTATTTGCATACATTACAATTATAAATATGGTGGGTTTAGGAATCTTCATAAAGGGATAGTGATTTTCAGCAAATGTTTCAATTTCAGTAATGAAAGCCTTTCTCATACCACTATGGTTCTAGCTCAGGAGGGAGGATATTCAGAGGAGGTGCAGGCTAGTGACCAGTCTTCTTTCCTTTTCTCTTGCCCAATCCAAACAATTGTGGCCAGAGGAAAAGAAAACAGATAAGGAACCAATTCAAATTTAGATCTTCAAAGAAATGTTTATTTCTTTTTTAATGTATGTAAATGAGAGAAGTGTTTTTATGCTTTTTGTCACAAGTTATCTTTAAGTGGCTGTAGGTTATATTCACAGGTGGATTTTATGCTTCTGTCAATACCACTAAAAAAAAAAGTCACCACAGTGATGTTTAGAAAATAGACTGCTGTCTAGAATTCTGCTTTGAAAACAAAAGCATTTAAATGTCATTTTGAAATCTGTTGGCTCTTCCATATTTTGGTTGATGTTATGTAATCATTTCCACTACTTTATAATCTTGGTATGCAGTTGATTGAGAAGCTCTTTTTATGGAACAGTATTGTGACACATTCTATTTTCCAGCACTCCTTGGAGGAACCAGTGACCATAGTGTCCTCAGTAAGCCCATTGATTATCCAAGTCTTGGATAAAATTGGTGCCAGAATTGGGTTTGAACTAATGTGAGTACCACTGTGTTGATAAGCATCTTTTGCCCAAAAGTCTAGTTTTATTCAATTATTTTTGTAATCAGTGCTTCCAAATCATTATAAATCATGTGACCCAAAGAGCTCGGATAGAAAGAGGACTTGAAGTTGTTGAGTGTGATCCAGGCAATGTTTCTGTAGATGAGTATTGTTTCTTTAGATCAGTCCCATTTTATCAGTGAAATTAGATTGATGACAGATAAATAGAGGAGAGGGAGGTGACATGTTTTTATTAATACTATCAGGACTAGTATCCATGCATATCAGATGAATTGGTATCCAAATTGATTACTGATTTGTGTTTTCAGATATAGTAATACAGCTGAATCCTGGCTGACATGCATGAGTGTTGTAGAATTTGGAAATGAGCTCTTTTAGGAACACCCAAAACTTTCTGTAGAGGTCCAGGGCTTATGCTGAGATGAGATATTGAGTCTCGAGACTCTAGACAATTTCATCATATTAGATTGAGCAATTTCTCTGTAATTTTCTAACTCTCTAACTAGGTACTAGGGGAAATCTGCTTTAGTTGTTCTGATGCAATCTTTGGCCCCATCACGGAGCAATAGACAACAATATTCTCTAAAGACTGGCCTGTGTCATCAGGTGAAGGGTTAGTGGGAGAATTGAGTTCTTTTTGGTTTAAAAAAAATCAAGTTAGTCACTGAGGGTTGGATCTGATCACATTGGAATTTCTATGACTTCTCTATCACTTCAAATAAATCAGTGAGAATCAGATTGTGACAAGGTATTTTAAAATAATATTTCTTGCATCAAAAAGAAGAGATTGCTACTGATCAGTTTTCCAGCTCCATTATGCAGTGGAGCTTTTACCTATGGATTTCTCCATATGGAATGTCATAAGGCTAGGTTGTGTTTTCAAAATTATTAGGAAACATCAACCAATGCATAGGAATGTCAATTGGAACCATGTGTATGAATGTGAGTTATGCCTATGACTTGTTTAAGAAAAATTGCTTTAGGAGTCTTATCTCTTTGCAGGCAACTCCTTTGGGGAACAGAAGTCTGGATGTATTTCCTATTGCTCCAGCAGAATGGTCTTGGATTGTATTATTCATAATGTTTATGTTATTATTTTCCTCTCTTTCATTGATAGGTATCTATAGGCAAGGACACAGTAGGTTTCAACTTACTCTATGTTACTTCTCATATGGTTGGTGAGATGAGAAAGAGTAACTACTCCAGGGATCAGAAACAACCTGACTTGACCTGATCTTATTAAAAATGGAGCAAAACAAGAGCATTTAGAATACCCACCTTCGGGGCTTTATCTTATTAAACTCTGGGCTGCTTTGTTGGAAACCCAGTGAGTGCAGAATTTCTAGGGTACTAGGCTCATGCCAGAATTTAGAGCTTTATTTTTAATGTATCATATTGAAATTTTAGCATTTCTGAAAGGATCTAGGTAGTCATTTGTCCATGTAGAGCCAAAAGGCTGACTTTACTTCCTCTAGTAATCCTCCAAATTCCCATCATTGAATTATCATTAGAAATCAGAAAAAATAAAGGAAAATGTGAATTAGCTCCATTTTTGTGGGATAAAATTATTAAAAAAATTGAGGGTCAGATTTTTAAAATTTTGTTTTGCCTGTACAAACTTTGATTAGTGGATACTAATTATAAAAATAACAGATTTCTTTGTGACACTTTCATACACGCATGTAAAGGGTATTGATCATATTCCCATCCCCATTACTCTCTCTTTTTGCCCATGGCCAATGAAAATACGTCTACTCAACACTGACACCTCCCCCATTAGGTGAATAATTATTGGGATAATTGACTGCAAGCATCTTCATAATACTCTGATACTAATGGTAGTAGAAAATTTAATTACATGCATTAGGGTATTTAAAAAATTCTTCATCTATTGGAAGTTCAAGAATTTGCTCTATTCCTCCATTTTAGTACACAACATGTTAGCCATTTAGGAAGCTCTAGTGGTTAGAAACATTATTTCTTTTAGTCTAGATATAGGAAGACAGTAAAAAAACAAACTTTATTTCTTGAATACTTTTGATACCTTCATAATCAGCTCAAGAGCCAAATGCTTTTCTGATTTTTTTAAAAAATTAGACCTTTGTGGGGAATATGCCACTGCGTGCACCTTCCTTGATTGAGTAAAATGTATAGTTAGGATTCAAACCCAGAGGGAACTTTCTGCGGTATAAGGAATTAACAGGATATACTTCCAGTATGAAATTAAGGAACCCAGAAAGATAAATTTTCTAGTTGTGTCAGAGGTGAGAGAAAGAAACCAACTTCTCTGATGTTTTTCTGTCTAGATAGGAGTAAGTACTAGCAAGCTCATGGAGCTACTCACAGGCCCTGCTGAATAACCTTAGCTCAGCTGTGAGGGAGGCACAGCAGTAATGTTTATACAAGGAAAAGAAACAGTATAGTCAAGTTACAGAGTTAACTGGTGTCTGAGTCAGAAATAGAACTCTCTGCTTCCAAGGCTGTGTTAAGACCCGGCACCACACCCTCCCTGCTAGACAGCAAAGGTGGTGTGTGTTCAAGGAAGGGAGAGCTATGAATAGGGCCATAGTGGCAGTTTTCCCATGCCCTCTCTTTAGGAGTGAGACTGTACTGCTTTCTTGTCTGTGGTCCTTTCTCTCCCACAGGATCTGATTACTCGAAGCAACAGAACATAAGTGGCAAGCATTTACTAACTGCCTGCAGTGGGTACAGTGCATATGTTCTGGGGGATATAAAACTGAAGTTAGATGATGACTATGTTAATTAATTTTATTTAATCACTCTGATATGTATGGGCATATATAGTGTTTTACTTCATAAATATGATTTAATTTAAAATAATATGAATTAAGAAATAAAATGATTCTATGTATGAAAAAATCTGAATTTAAAAATAGGATCCAAAACTCAACTATTTGTATTAATACTTAGCCAATGATCTAGCAGCACTCTGGATGTGGGCATCACCAGGAGGCAAACTAGGGGGACTCTGGGAAGAGGCGAGAAGCCTGCTACTCTTTACCAAATAAAATAAATTTACTGGCAGTTTTTATTGTGTGAAACAAATGCAAGAAATTATAAGTAAATAAAGCCTGGGTTTATGTTAGAGATGCTATTTTTATTTTTAAAAAATTTATTTATTTATTTATTTATTTGAGAGGGGAAGAGAGAGAGAGAGAGAGAGAGAGAGAGAGAGAGAGAGAGAGAGAGAGAGAGAGAGAGAGAGAGAGAGAGAACACACATCAGGGCCTCCAGCCACTGCAAACGAACTCCAGATACATGTGCCACCTTGTACATCTGGCTTTATGTGGGCACTAAGGAATTGAACCTGGGTCCTTCTGCTTTGCAAGCAAACACCTTAACCACTAAGCCATCTCTCCAGCTCTATGTTAGATGTTTTATAGTGCCATAATTTTTTAAGCTTATGTGACTATGTTAAAATGATATTTCATTCACTGCCTTGATTTCTTTTAACAAAGAAAAATTTTGAACGTGTATAGCGTAAAAAAGGGTTTTTGGATTGATGGATAATGAAAAGTGTGTTAAGAATAGTGTGATCTTAGCTTAAACAGTTGAGAAGTTAGACATTTACTCTTTTCTTCTGCCATTCCATTAGTGAACACAGAGGGTGTAAACAACAGGAACAGCAAAAAACAATGATTGCAGACTATCCTTCCATCTTGGACAGCTGGAAGGGATGCAGAAAAGCAGAGTGGTGAGGATGGAATTGGAAACCTCTCCCAGGACTGAATGCAAATAATCTCTCCCAGCAAAGTCCTTACTTCCTCTTCCCCTCTTTCTTTCTACTCCTGTTTTTATTTCACTGGTACTTTCTCATCTCCTCTCCTGCCCATGTACCTATTTTTGTTACTTCCTTTTTCTAGCTTTCCCTCTTAGATTTTTCCTTTGTAAAGGTTCTTGCTGTACTCTGCTTTTCTATGACAAGGTTGCCTCTGGTAAAAAGCTAAGCAAAGCCCATGTGATGAAATGACCAACAGGAATAGGGTCTTAGGTGAGGCAGTGCTTAAAAACTGGTTGAATGAGAATCCTGGGATAGGAAGATCCAGTTTTAAGTTGAAGACTACTAAGATGATATCCCTTTGTGTTGTACCCCATATTCTGCAAAATCATTCTTTCTAGGCACTGCAGTAATTTTTTTTCAAAATAAATGACTTTTGTTTTCAAGTCAGACACAAATTGAAGTGACTTTAGTCATTTTATCTCTTACAAATTTCTTTTCCACTCCATTTCCCAATGTATACAAAGGTTTGTTGACTGTTGACATGTTTCCTTGGAGTTTTGAGGGAAAGAATGAAGGGGGAATCGCTTCAGTAAATAGCCTTTCACATTTTATGACATAATCATGTGAAAACCCATAACTGGCTATGTCAGGAAACAAAGACCACTTTCATTCCACATCCTTGCTCAAAAGAAGCATTCAGCTACTTGCCCATAGTGTATTATGGAATAGGTTTGAAGGACAGACTGTCCAATGGTAGCTATTGACGTAGGAGAAAGTTGGTGAGCTTTCCACACATATCTTGTATGTATGTTGGCCTAGATATCCAACAAGGATGATTATTTCAGTGGCTACCTCATACATAAACTATGTGGACAGAAAGCTTGTAAGCGGCCAGATGAGATATGCACAATGGGGTATAGGGTGGCTGTTATGGCACACTCACTTCTCACATCCCATTTGGATGTTTTGTTACATTTGGTAAGATAGAGTCTCACTCCATGGCCAAGTATGGCCTGATACTACAAAGCCCAGGCTGATCTCAAACTTTAAGGAATCCTCCTACCTCAGCCTCCCTAAGTGCTGAAATTATAGGTGTGAGACATGCTTGCCTACCATTGTGTTTGATGTGAAAAAACTTTTTTGAACAGGGACAGTGTTGTGGTCAGCTTTCTAGTTTCTGTGCAGAAAGAACCCAAGCAAAGGCGGCTTGTGGAGGAATGGGTTTATTTGGCTTATGGACTTGAGGGGAGACTCCATCCTGGCAGGGGAAACGATGGCATGAGCAGAGGGCTGGACATCACCTCTGCCACAGCACTGCAAACAGCGGCAGGAAGGTGTGCCAAACACTGGCAAGGGGAAGCTGGCTTATAACCCCCATAAGCCTGCCCCCAACAACACAGCTTCATCGAGGTTGTAAAACCCAAACTGCCATCAGCTGAGGA
>PVHP010015935.1:0-22690 GCA_004024765.1 Zapus hudsonius | reverse complement strand
GACAATTTAGTAGACAAAGGCATAGGTGAGAGAGAAAAGAGACATGCTAGGCTTAGGAAAAACACTTACTTGTAGGAGGGCCATGCTGAGCTTATTTGAATTACCTCTCTAGAAAGTGTGATACAGTGAAAAAGCTTTCTGCAAGTAGATATCATTAACATGTACCCATGCTTTCTGAACTCCTATTTTAGAACAAAAAGGTGAATTAAAAAGTTGCTTCACTAGTATATTCATAATTTGTTTAGTGCATGTTCTGGAGGTCTATCTACCTGTAGCACAGCATGCAGCATTAATAATCAGGCATAGTATTTTGGTGATATTGGAGAGTGAATGGTACAATTTTTATAGTTTAAATCCTTGGCTTAGGAATGAGAAAACCTGACTTTTGGTTTTATAGATATCATTTACATTTTTTCCAATTCTGATATCCTATAACTTTAAATTACCTCAGCCTCAGTTTTCACTTCTATAAAATAATAATTCTTGCTGTTCCTGCTGTATGGTGTTGTTGTGAGAATCAAATAAAATGTGGCTATTGAAAGTTGAAAATTCCTATATTAATTACAAAATGTTACCATTGTTTTAGCTATCAGGTGTTCATTTATTTCCTCTTGGGTAACCTATGCCTTATTCATGTTCATTGCAATATTGCAATATTGTGATTATTGTATTGAGTGTGACCTCTCCCTCTTTTACAGTACACACTTTGCAGAACTATTTAACATGTGGTAAATGTTCAAAAAGTACTTGTCAAGTCCAGCAGCATAGGAGGGTAGAATATCTTTTATAGCACAGAAATCATAGAGAGGGAAGGCAGATTTGATGATTTGTTCTATCTTGTCTCTCATAGGAGGAAAACATTTCCTACCAGCCCCTAGTTTTAGAAAGTTGAACCCCTGCAGCTAGCAGGCCTTCTGGGAAAAAAAATCCATGGGTGACAGAAGATTTATTGACTTCCAATTCCAAGATTTAAATTCAAGTCTCAGACCCAGATTGGGCAATGCAACTGCCAATAACACTTGCATTGTTGATGATTCCTTCAAGTACAATCTGAATGGTGCTGTCTACAGTGTTGTGTTCATCCTGGGTCTAATAACCAACAGTGCCTCTCTGTTTGTCTTCTGCTTCCGCATGAAAATGAGAAGTGAGACTGCTATTTTCATCACCAATCTGGCCCTCTCTGATTTGCTTTTTGTCTGTACCCTACCTTTCAAAATATTTTACAACTTTAACCGCCACTGGCCTTTTGGTGACACCCTCTGCAAGATCTCCGGGACTGCATTCCTCACCAACATCTATGGGAGCATGCTCTTCCTCACGTGTATTAGTGTCGATCGGTTCCTGGCCATTGTCTATCCCTTCAGATCTCGAACCATTAGGACCAGGAGGAATTCTGCCATCGTGTGTGCTGGGGTCTGGATCTTAGTCCTCAGTGGTGGAATCTCAGCTTCTTTGTTCTCTACCACTAATGTCAACAATGCAACTACCACTTGCTTTGAGGGCTTTTCCAAACGTGTCTGGAAGACTTATCTGTCCAAGATCACCATATTTATCGAAGTCGTTGGGTTCATCATTCCTCTGATATTGAATGTCTCTTGTTCTTCTGTGGTGCTGAGAACCCTCCGCAAGCCGGCAACACTGTCTCAAATTGGGACTAATAAGAAAAAGGTGCTGAAGATGATCACAGTGCATATGGCTGTTTTTGTGGTATGCTTTGTACCTTACAACTCTGTTCTTTTCCTGTATGCCTTGGTACGCTCCCAAGCCATTACTAATTGCCTATTGGAACGATTTGCAAAGATTATGTACCCAATCACCTTGTGCCTTGCAACTCTGAATTGTTGCTTTGATCCCTTCATCTATTACTTTACCCTAGAATCCTTCCAGAAGTCTTTTTATATCAATACCCATATCAGGATGGAGTCCCTGTTTAAGACTGAAACCCCTCTAACCCCAAAACCTTCCCTTCCAGCTATTCAAGAGGAAGTTAGTGATCAAACAACAAATAATGGTGGTGAATTAATGCTGGAATCCACCTTCTAGGTACTAGAATTGTTTTCAGGCCCAGTAAATGGTTTCTCCTATGAGTTATCTTATGTTATAAATAAGAAAGAAAAATAGCAAATGATACTGAGAATAGGTTGACGTACCAAATATGGTCAACTACATTTGTTTGAACATTTATTGTACATATTCTGTTTTGTTCAGTAATTATAGGTCAAATCTAATTAAAGCTAAAACCAATCACCAGACTCCTGAGTTATAATTTCATTATACTGCATTATATAAGTAAAGTGGTCAGTGGTTGGACTTTGTGATGTAGAGATTACTTTAAAACTTTTTAAAAATGCATTCTATTGATTTTGGTAATTGGATTGGGCCTATAAATATAGAACAAATTCAGGGATTATTTAAAAATGTTTGTGTTACTACTGATATGTGCTAGTTTTTTCTTTCTTTTTGAATTGTTATTGAACTTATGTTAGTACAAGAGCATATTTTAACCAAATATTAATAAGAAAGGTATTGAATTGACAAAGATTGGAAAATTTGAATTTTGAAAACAAAAAGTATGTTTGTATGACTGTGGGTGAAAAATTGGAAAGTTAACAGCATTTACACATTTATAACCACCATTAGTGTCAGCTTTTAAAATAATCTTTATAAAACTATATTAGAATTTTCATATGACATCTCTAAACCAGAAAGCTGCTATATATGTGCCTAGCAGGTGCAAAATGGAAAAAAAATAATATAAAATTATAAAACATCAATAAAAATTTTAAGTAACACTACATTACTTCTTAATATTTCCACTCATCTTTTTTCTGGGGGTAGGAACTAGGTTGTTTGAAATATTTATTCTTTATATTAAATGTTTGGACACTGAGCAGCCAGAGAACTGAAGTTCCCGTGCCCAGGTCTGAAGCAAGTTAAAAAGTGAACATCTTTAAAACTTGCATTATAAAACTGCATTAATAATTATTTTGGGGGTAGTGATCTGCAACTTTAAACTACTTTTACTTTTTTAGAAAATTTTGGAGCACAGTGTAGCCAAGGAGCTACTGAGTTTGTGCCCAGGTCGGGAGCATATTGAGAAAAAAAGCAAAAAACAAACAAACAAACAAACAAACAAACAAACAAAAACTATAAAAGCAAAAAAGGCAAAAAAAATAGCTAACATTTCATTCCTGTTTTATTTTTTAAGCTCTAGAATTTTAATATACTATACCATTTTATGAAAAAATTGAGCATAATTTAGTTAGAATTTTGCAAATTTTGTGCCCAGGTCAGGGTTGACTTAGGAAAAACAAAATAAAACAAGACATAACCCTCCAAACAAACGCTAACATAACAATAACACCCTATATTCAGAGATTTCTTTTTTTTGTGCATCTATTCTTTCACATTCAACAAACACTACAACTTTCATATGATGTCTGGATCAAAATGCCTTTAATCCCAGCACTCAGGAGGCAGAGGAACGAAGATCATTGTGAGGCCAGCCTGGGGCTAGAGGGTGAGTTCCAGTTCAGCCTGGGCTAGAGTGAGGCTTTACTTCACAAAAGCAAACAAACAAAAGATGCATCCAGGAAGCTGCTGAACTGGCAACAAATCTGGGAGCACACAGAACAATATTTAAAAATCTACATAAGAATAAAAACACTCATTTTTCTCACTTAAGCCACAGAAATAAATCATTAAAACCTCATTTTTTCTTATTAAGAATATTAAGACTTTTAAGTAATACTTGTCAGCATAATGTACCTTGAAAGACATTAGTACTTAGGTCAGAAGCCACACATATACAATAAAAGTGAAAAAATATTAAAACAAAATTATGTAAATATTCATCAATCAGTTTTATAAAATATGTAGAAGATATGGTAATTTAAAAAATTAAGAATTTTTAAGTAAACTTCCAGGAACAATGCATCTTGGAAGATGTTGAACTTTTGCCAGGGGGTGGTGAAAAAAATTTAAAGCTCAAAACAGTGATGAAAAAGTAAAAATTCTAAAACAATAAGAAAATTCTTGAAATTCTTTAACCTGTTTTTTTTTTTCTGATGATATATATGTTTAAAAATACTAAGAATTTAAAGTAAAGATCTGTGAGCACAATGCAACCTTAGAAATGGCTGAATTTATGCTTGGGTTAGGAACTCACTGGAAAAAATGCTAAAAACAATAGAACAGTAGTAAAAATGAATTCATGATTCAAAGTCCTAAAAATAATCATGCATTATATTGTCTTGCAAAGAGAAGTTACAGTTGGAATACATAAGGCATTAGGTTCAGTTAGACAAAATTAGGTTAGGTTAGATGAAGTTCAGTTGTTAGCTGATGTTGTGAGATCAAATTAGTAAAGTATGAATCCATTTTCTTCAATATTCTTTCTTTTCTATTTTTTGTAAATTTAAAGTGTATGTGAACTTTTTGTACCTTTAGCTTAAAGTTAGGTAATTTTAGGATTAAGATATGAAGTAATTTAATTGGATATATTAACTGCATTGACATAAATAAAAAATCACTTTCTTTTTGTGTAATTTCCTTGTTTAGTTTTCCTTATTTTTACATATTTCAATTTTTTAGTTAATTTCCACTTGTATATTTAATATAACTTGCTAACAATAAAATAGCCATATGAATAATGTAACCAACAAAATATAATGTACACCTAAATGCAAAATTAACTTCATTTTACGTTTAAAAGCAATGATAATCCTTCAGCTGCAATTATAACTTGCATTTTAAATGTTTATTAAATGTAATAAAGCATGTTTGGATTATATAGCTGTTATACTTTGGTTAATTATATATTTATTCAGTTTTCTGTATTTTGGGGCATCTAAAGGTATATATCCTTTGTTCCATCCTTCAAGAAAATACTTATTAAAATCTATTTTCTTTCAAGCCATTTCTAATATTTTATTATTGAGTTTATCTGAAGACTAATGCAAAGTTGGCAAATGAAAAATCCTAGGGTGACTTTTTCGGATGTAGTAGAAATTTACTCTCTCCTCCAATCACTTTCCAACTTGGCTCTGTTTTATAGTTGGCTTTCTATTCCTGCTGCATCCATGGATTTAACTAACCAACCCCAGATCAATAATAATTAACAACTGAATCTTTGCTGAAATGTACAGACATTTTTCTTGTCATGATTTTTATCAACTAAACAATCAAACATCTTTTTATATAGCATGCACATTGTATTTGAGAATATATGTAATCCAGAGATGATTTCAAGCATACTGGAGGTTATTTATGGGTCATATGCAAATGCTAAGCCATTTTGATAGGGGACTTGAGCATCCATGGATTTTGGTATCGATGGAGTAATCTGTAGCATAGTCTCAGAGGATAGCAAAGAATGACTGACTGTATTTGAGTTTTCTAGAATCTGATTTTTAAGATTTGGTGAACTATCTAAGGACATCACCTGTGAAACCTGGGAAAGTTTAGGCAAAACAGCCCTCTGCAGACAATCTGAGTAGAGCTAAGTGGCTGACAAATCTATTAGCCAGAGTTGGTGGTCGTCCCAGGTAGCACTGACAATTTTGTTGAATATACTCATACTCATGACTTCGGCTCTTAAGGATAAACAAAAACAGTATCTTCATCACAAGCCCTCATTGAGTGTTTGCTCCCATGAAATGATAGCAAACATGGTTCTGACATCATGACTGGGCCAGATCAAGTGTAGGCTGCATTTTAAAAGAACAGAAATTCTTTCAATGACCTTCTATACCACATCCTCAGAAATGCTTGATACTAGAAGCTCTTTGTTTCACATTCATATCTGGTCTTCCCCACCTTTTCTCTATACCCCCAAAGCTCTATGCCTTATGTTAGGATGGTATGGTTTCTCAATATCCTGCAATCTACTTACTTTTCCTGCAGCCTTTTGATCTTCCAACACTTCACAGAAATACCACAGAAATACTGCTTCTGCCTGGCGAAGACACAATATACAAACTGTTAATCCAGTGACAGTTGACCAAACTCATAAGATGTGAATGCTCCTCCCTTCCCCATCTCCTACTGCTTTTATTCCTTCTGTTATTGCATCTTAGGAGAGTCACCTGACTAATTCAAATAGTCACTTGAAAGTATAAAATAATACATTATGCAATATATAGTAATACAATACAAATTATTTACATGTAAAACTACAGTAAATGACATTGTGCTGGGAAGAAATGCCCATTACAGTAAATAATAACTCATATTTTGGGTCTCATCCTCCCTTGCCTCATGGTAGGTCCTTGACATTGATTCTTCCTTTTCTCTCTATCCATCTCTCTTTTCCTGCTAAACAAATAATGTTTATTCATATAAACACAAACTATAAAGCACTCAGACGTTTAATTATCTCTATTGTATTAAACAGGTAGCAATTCAATGTGCAAGGCAACAATGGTTCAATGAGTGCAACGAATTCAACAAATTAGATTCCTGCCTTCCACAGCTATCTAACAGCTTTTTAAGTACATTTCTTACATTGAGAAGTATGAGACACATTGCATACAAGAAAAAGTGTATAATCTGGGACTAGTTGGGCAAGCAAAAATCTCTTAAAATCTTGAAGCAGGAACAGTGATTTTTTTTTTTATTTTACAGTCTTCATGGTTATCTGTTCGGCAGAGAAAATGAGAACTATCATATAATCCAACTACACCTGTGTACCCACATTCATTGTGGTTACTATTCACAGTAGAGTTTGTTTTGAAATTGGTGGTGAAGCCTTGGATTGCTATTGCCAAAACTTGGTGCTGACTCTGTACATGCTGAGAGTTTATGCCCCATACACTTTTAGTAAAACGTGCCCTCAGAGAAGGATCTGCCTTGAACTCTGCTATTAGAGAGGTTTGGGCTGAAAACTGAAATCAGGTTTTTACACTCAATTCTCCTACCTCACTGTATTAACATGGGCATGTCACTTCCTCCCTTTGTGCCCGATTCAGTCATCTTTGAGATCCCTGATGGTTCTAACACAGGAACGGCAAACTCATTCATACTGAGTCAGAGCTAGTAGTCAATATTTAATAACAGGGACGTGGATGCAGGTGCTTGTTAAGCATCACATACTACAGTAAGTGCTTCATTACTTTCAAACAATCTTAATGATTGTCCAATTTCTACAGATGAGAACATTGAAGCTCAGCATGAGGAAGATTCTTCAAGTATTCATAGGTCTAAGAAGGGACAGACACTGATTTGATCCAGTTCGATCAATAAAGGCTGTGTCCTTAAACAGTGCTATTATGTCCACCCATGGCTATACATCCCAAGGAGCAATTTTATTTTGAAAAAAGGTCTCACTATGTTCTTCAGCCTGGCCTCAAATTCACAATCCTTGTGCCTCAGCCTTCCAATAACTGGAATTACAGATGTGTGCCACCACATCCAACAAGAACTCATTTTCAATGGTGGAATTTCAACCACTAATGAAAACTTTTTACATAATGAATACTTAGTCCATTTTGAATGAAAGGACAGATATTACTAAGTGCATTTCCAATACACATATATGTCTCAAAATAGTATAAAAAATCCTATGGTCTTATTTTGATCACTTTTTAAATATATTTATTTACATTGTTATTGATTAAGTAATTTGCCCAAGCACACACAATTAATAAATGGAAGGACCAGGACTTGAACACAGGTTGTTGGCTCCAACCAGCCACAGAGAGCATTTTTTTTCATGCAAAATAACAAAGACCATTTATTGAATGGTTACTTATGTTAAGCTCTGAGTCTTACATATATTATCCTCTTTAATCTTGGGGGCTGGAGAGATAGCTGAATGGCTAAAAGCTCTTGCTTTTAAACCCTGATAGGCCAGGTTCAAGTCCCCGGTGCCCACTTAAAATCAGATGCACAAAGTGGTGCATGTATCTAGAGTTCATTTGCAGTGGCAGGAGTCTCTGAGGTGCAAAAAAAAAAAAAAAGTAGAATTCCTACTACCTCTCTATACATAGATAATTAAATAAATAAAACTTAATTTTTATAACATTATGAGGTTGTTACTTTTACTGTCTCTTCATGTGAAGGGACAGAGACACTGAGAGTCAAGGAGCTTTCCCAAAGACTTATAGCTAGTAAAGGATAACTCTTTTTAAAAATATTTTATTTATTCATTTTCAAGGAGATAGAGAGAGAGAGAGAGACAGAGAGAGAGAGACAGAGAGAGAGAGACAGAGACAGAAAACACCAGGGCCACCACCATGTGGGTCTGGCCTATGTGGGTACTGGGGAATTGAACCCCGGTCCTTAAAAGGCACTGGAGGCAAGTGCCTTAACCTCTGAGCCATCTATCCAGCTAGGGAAGAACCCCATGATTTGGCCATTATTTACTTCATAACTTTATATATTTGTTTTAACTAGTATCCTGTTCACCTTGAAGTCCAGGTACCTTGGCTTTTTTTTCTGTTTATTAAAATGAAGCTTAGTTTTATCTTAGTCTCTGCATTTGCTGTTCCCTTTTCTTAAAGACCTTTCCACCAGGTCTTTTTGTGGCTGATTCTCATTATTCAGGTTCAAGAACTCCTTCGTCAAAGAGGCCTTCCTTGGTGATCCAATCTACAGTAGATACCTAGTTATTCTTAACACATTACCTTATTGTAACTTTCTTCATAGTGCTTTCTGATGTTCTTCTTTTTCATTTGTTTGCTGTCTGCCTACAACACTTCTCCAATAAAATATAAGTTCTAAGGGTAGCTATGTTTTTCCTTCTTGGTACAATGTCTAGCATACAATAGACACCCAAGAATACTTGTTTAATGAATCAAAGCGTCAGTGCTGGGTTGGGAAATCAAGTTAATAAAATATTAGGGCTTCTGTTATATACCTTACCACCTCTCAATATATCCCTTAAACCTTCTTTTTCCTTTAGATCATACCATTATTCCCCATGGCTTTTTGCTGACATCCATCAGAACCTGATTATGGAAGAGCAGTTGATAGTTATTTCCTAGAGAGAGTATTTTCATTACCCTATCAATTTTAGATTTTTTTTCCCTGCAGCATATAGAAGTTCCCAAATACACATGTGTAGAAGGAAAGAAGACAAACCGTGAGCATATTTCAAACTTTAAAACTATATTCAGATCACAAGTAAATAACACCACCTTTCCTTTTGTAGTTTCACCTCATTAAATTTGTCCTCTGTGGCACTTGCTGGAACTTGGAGTTATACATTAGACTGGAACCTTCAGTCCATTTGGCACGTCACATTGCACATAAGGTGGACTACAAAGACATATCTTGTTACTGGTGATTCTGAGAACCCCCCTGTTCCTTTCAGCACACAGTCCCCTGGTTGATTTGCAATCTATTTCTTTTCTAGAAACCACTGTCTCGCCATTGGGGGAACATGTTTTTACTAAAAAAAAGAAAAAAAGTAAAAGTGAGCAAGAAGGGAGAGAAAAGTACTATGTGTTTGGAAGCCATCCAGGAGGTGCATACATAGCTCTAACTGTAATGGAATATAATGGCAGCCTTTTTCTAGGAGGATCTGGGGCCAATGCTCAAAGTTTTCTGTTTGCAGTTTTACTGGGAGAAGTCTGTGCTGGCTTCTCCAATAAAATGTACTGCTATCATCATCTGCCAAGATTTTAACTGAAAATATCCATTATTTTTGATATTTAATACCTTATAAATTATATGGAGATTGTGTTGACCGACATGGACATCTGGGATGATGGTCAGGGATTTTTTTCCCTAGGTCAGGTACACTGAGTGAGTGCCTGTTTGTTCATCAATGACCAATTATGCATTCATAGAGAAAAGGTCTCTTCTCAGCTGCTGGTCAGTTAACCTCAGAGAAGCTGGGGTGGCTGGGTATGCAGGAGGGGATGCAAATGAGCTGTGGCTAGTTGGAATTTGTATGGAAAATGTACAGCTGCCTGTTTCCTAACAAATGTGAATTGTGAGCTGGCTGGCAGATATTGAAGGGCAGATACATTTTGTCTTGATTAAGCAGAGATCAATGTGGTCTTGGAGCCTTCCTTCTATATTGGTTCTCTCTGGGCTGGCAAAAGTGTTTAGCTCTTGAGAACTGACCAGTAGTTACCCATTTTCTTACCAGTGTCCCCATTTGCTTCCAAACTCATCTCAAAAAAAGAGAAAAATGAAAATTCTCAAAGCAACATTGTTAATCATGCTGATCATGAAGACTTCATTGCACTGTTAATTCACCATTTTTCCCTGCTAAAACACTTGCAGCTATGTTTCTATCTACAATTTTAATTTGTTCTGGGCCTTTTTTGCTACAAATTTAAACTCTAGTAAAGGAAATGCCTGACACACCTCCCCCTAAAGCAGAGCATGCCTGAGGATTAGCTGTTCTCACAAACTTAGATGGATTTCAATTAACTGTTCACTCTGTCTTTCCTGCCCCCCTATGACAAATGCTAAGCAGCAAGCTGCAGCTGAAGTTAGTGGAAAAAAGGGGGAAAACCCTCCTTTACTAAGTTGAAAAACAGGGCACAGCAATTAAAGCTAATCAGAACTGGCCATCTTTATTGAATTACTAGATGTTGAGTTAAACTGCAAAGAAATTAATATTTTTATGAAATCATACAGTTCAAAAACATCAAAACTGTTTTTTTTTATAGATGTAATTGTTTTTCATGGACTTAAATAATTCAAACCAACATTTAACAATCAACTTCAATGTTTCCTAAGCCCCAAATTAAATATTGTGCTCAAGCATCTTTGACTGTAAATTTCTTTTTCTGCATATAGAGTTTAATGTCATACAAAGGTATGCCATGTTCATATACTTACACATCAAATCACTATCAGTATATCTATATGTGAGGATGTATTATATATGCTTTTTAAATGCCTTTTTGTAAGTAGTCAATAATATTTGAAGAGGGTTGTGGTGAGGAGTGCAATGTTAACCACCCAACAACCCCCCCCCCCAGAAGGTCCTCTTTTATGAAAGAAATGACTGAGGGTTGGCTAATTATAAAGCATGAGCCTTCATTTTTTGTTGCTTTCTAGTCAAGTGAGATATGAGCTCCCAAATGGAGATGGACAATAGAATAGAATACCTTCTACCATGGTGGACTTGTGGCCCTCATCATTCATTGGAGGTCTGAGCCTCAGAGTGGCTGTGTTGGGATAGTTGTATCTTTTAAAGGTGAACACTAATTGGAGGTCATCAAAGAAGATTAAGACAGCTTTTCTGAGTTATTTATCATGGGAAGTTTGTTAGTAAGAGAGCGGGCCTGAGACCCCCTTGATCTCCTTCCTGTCTTGTCAGGTAATGCTCACTCTTGCATGCGCTTCCACTAAGGAAGTGTTATAAAAGGAGAGCCTCATCAGAGTCAGAGCTCTGCTATTTGGACTTTCAGACCACAACATGTGAGCTGCATAACCCTCTTTTGTTTAGAAATAGCCAGCTTCAGGTTTTTTATTATACAATCCAAAGAAGACCAAGGTCCTACCTAGCCCAACTTCCTAATAGTATTTATTTATCTAAGCTGTAGCTATTTGTCATTTACTTATTATTTAGAATTATCATTTAAATTTACATTCAGATGTTTATTCCTCTAGTTAAATATTCCTTATCACC
This sequence comes from Zapus hudsonius, assembly GCA_004024765.1. Classification (NCBI taxonomy): domain Eukaryota; kingdom Metazoa; phylum Chordata; class Mammalia; order Rodentia; family Dipodidae; genus Zapus; species Zapus hudsonius. The sequence goes on along the minus strand of PVHP010015935.1, from coordinate 11,097 downwards.
CTAAGTCAGACCTAGCTGGCTGTTCTATATTCTTGGTTAGCATAGCACCTTATATATTCTTATATTTTTCATTTGTATTCGTGTATTGGAATTTCTGCCTTGCCAATGCAACATATTAAATTTTGTGACATAATTCACCAGGCAAATAGTGGATGCTCAGTAAATGCTTATTGTATGAAATAATAAAGATACTAGGAAAGGGAAGATGCTATAGTATGAGGTATATTGAAAAGAACTCAAGGGACAGTGACTATAATTTCCTATGATCCTATGGTCTATGGTCTATTAAATATCTTTTATCCTAATTTTGGATATGACTGGTAGTTTTAGATTTCATTTGAATTGCTAAGTATTTTAACTGCCAGAATTTTGTAATGATACTAGGAAATGAGGATAGATTAGATGAAATTGGATATGTCCTATAAAATCTATGTGTGATTGCTATAGTCACAGAATCTCAAGAAAGCTTGAGTGTGGAGTGGGCACTTGTTTTTATCAATGGGAACATCAATGAGAACAGTTCACTATAGTTGGGTGGGGGGCCTGGTGGTACTATTTCCTGAAAGACAGGAATACTGTACACAAACTAGAATACATAAATAAGAGGAATGAAGACAGAGGAGTTATGGTTCACCTTTTGGAAAATGTTTACATAAAAGGAACAAAATATATTACTTTTAGTATGTACAACTATTTAGTGCCTTTTAAAAAAGTCTAATTAGTTTGCACTAATCAGTTGGACAGCCATAGGATTGGGGGATCAGAGAGGAGATAAAACATTTATTGTGTATTTTGTCCTCAGTAATAGACTTTTCTATATCTCATTTTATTTAATACCACCCTACAACCACGCTATGATACAGGTATAATCACATTTTTAAAAATAACTGAAGCAAGACTTGAGAGGAATGGATTTAGGATTCAAATCCACCCTGAAAGATTCTTAAAAGGTGGAGGTGGACTTTAAAATTTGTCTTACAGTACTTCAAATTATCTGTTGCACTTTGGTTCCTGCTAAGCAGACTGAATTAATATAAGTAGTTCAAGAGAAAAGAACTATCCCATATGAGTGTTGTGATAGGAATTTTTATGTACTTTACCGTAACTATAGCTATATATATATATATATATATATATATATATATATATATATATATATATATATATATTTCCTCAAAGCAATATTTCAAAGTAGGCATTATTTTCTTAATTTTTATAGCTAGAGGAAATAAGATCTCATGCTAAAAAAGAAAGGTTAAAAAAGTTCAGGTGGGCTGGAGAGCTGGCTCAGCAGTTAAGGCACTTGCCTCCAGTGCCTAAAGCCCTGGGTTCAATTCCCCAGTACCCACATAAGCCAGACACACAAGGTGGTGGCCCTGGTGTTCTCTCTGTCTCTGTCTCTGTCTCTGTCTCTGTCTCTGTCTCTCTCTGTATCTCTGCTTGAAAATGAATAAATAAATTAAAAAAAGAAAGTTCAGGCTGCATAGGGTGGTGCATGACTTGGAAGGCTGAAGCAGGAAGATTGTCAAAGGTTCAAGGACAGCCTCTGATACATAGTGAGTTCTACACTAATCTGGAGAAAAGTGTGAGACCTTTTCTCAAAGATCCAAAATTGAAAACAAAAATAAAGTTTAATAGCTTATCAAAGTCACTCAGTGTGTGCATTGATAGGTCAAGCATTTAACACAAGCACACTGAGTGTCTTCTGAAGCCCAAGCCTCTTTGGGTATATTTTGAACCTACACTTGCACTTTCTGATTGTACTTCAGTGGGGATAATGGCTGACTTTTCCATGATGAGCTTTCTCCTCTTTGTCACAGGACTGAGTCAGGTCTAGACAGTGTCCAGAGATAAGGCCCCTGTGCATCCACTGTTATTCAAGTTGCAAGACCCACGAAATATGAGCATGCCCTCATTTTGACCTGGGAGCTGACAGGGATGCATCCTTCAAGAGGGAAAGACCACTGAGGGGCTCCTGCAGCTGGGATTGGGTTGTTATCTCAGCAAGAAATTGAAAGTGTCAGTGAGTGTGTATGTCCTGGTGGGAGTTGGAGGTTGATTCTAAATGTCACTGTGCAGTTGGGGTAGTGAGGAGGGAAAAGTGGAGAGATTAATGGCCGGGTCTCTGAAAACACACTAGTTATACATTTCCCTGGAGGTAGTTTTATGAGCCATCCATAGAGGCGTTCATAACTGGGCCTGTAAAATGCAACAGTGGCTTTCACTCTCTCCAAAATCTGTTTCCGAATTTCCTCCCCCTGTGCAAATATTTCATGTTTGCCTTATATTTGTCCACTGTTTGCCTCAAGGAAAAACAAATAAAAAGGGCTGTAAATCTGTGCTCCATAAGAAACAAGTGTCTGTATAGTGCTCACTGTGGAAACATGCCCCTGCTCCTCCTCTCACTTGAGTGGTTGAAAGAAGGCCTAGTCACACACCGACACAGGCACAGGAGCCAGGAACAGTGAGAGGAATGGATAGCAGAAGTATTCTCTCCACTTTTCTCACATCTCTTTTTGCCCTGTTTCTACAAATGACACAATTATCAAATGCTTTCAAAAATCTCCTGAAAAAGTTGTCCTTAGTCTGTGGTATTTGTATCCCAGATTGTGTATCATATATGTATTTTCTTGAAAGACAAGTTTACAGGCACTGTTCACCTACACATCAGATCCATCCCTAAGGAATGCCTGTATTCATTCCATGAGAAGCATTCCAAGGCCCAGGCCACAGTTTATGAGAAGGGGCTTTATGAATGTGGTGAAAGGGAGGATTTAACAAAAAGGGTGTTTTTTTCTGGGTTGCAGATGAGGACAATCACTTCCCTCTGGTGAAACAACAGGCAGAACAAATAACTTGACAGAAAAAGTAGTGTTTGTTGAGCAGCTGCATGGTGTAATTCACCACGTGAGGTACAGCAAATCACAATGGAAGGGAACCTGTCTTGGAATCAAACAGAAGCAAGTTCAAACCTCAGTTATTTCACTTAGTAGTTACATGGGTTTTGGGAAAGTACCAGACTCAGTGATGAGTTGATGTTATCCCAAACCTGTTAGTTATATAATCATGTACAGATTATGAGTCAAAATTAAATTATATTATAGAGCTTAGAACTTTGTGACCTTGAACAAATCCCTTTTCCTTTCCAGATCCAAGTTTCTTTATGGATAAAAGGATTAATTTATTATTAGAGATTAGTGCCTGAAGAGCATTTTTGTCTTTCTTGTATCTCATTCACAGACAACTATTGAGGACCTATTATACTCCACTGATGAGTGTTTACAATATAAAGAAACCTGAATTATAGTCTCTAGACTCAATGATCCATATATATATATATGTATATTTATTTATATATATAATGTCTCTGTGTGTGTGTGTGTGTGTGAAAATCGAAAAGATTGATGAGTGAAAGGAGAATACTGAGAGGGGGAAAGGGAGAAGAAGGAGGAAGGGAAGGGGATGGAAGTGGGTAAGTAGTTACAGTTAAAATTCATGGTATACTTAAAATAAAATGTCTATAAAAGTAAAATAAAACATACATACAAATAAATACATGTCTTATAAAAGTCCTAAGGATAGGAAAAATTTTGAGTGGTTTCAAGAAAAAGTAATGACAAAGTTTTGAGGTGATGATACACCTATTACTCTGATGTGATCATCACCTGCTCTGTACATATTTATATATTACACTGTACCTCACGAATGTGTACAATATTGTGCATCAGTTGAACATATAAAGATGTGTTTAAAACAGAATAGCAAATAATGGAAGCAGAGCCATTCCAGGATACTGTGTTTTGTTTAAATGGCCTTCATCTAGTAATTACTCTTTGGCTTCTTTTATCATTGTCCATCTTCAACATTCCAACCATTCCACTACAAAAAATAAACTTAACTTCCAAACCACTCACTGAAACAGAACAAGATCACATAAATCTACTTTGTAAACCACATATCATTCACATTCATGAGTTAGGAGAGAAGCCATTCATGACTAGTCATAAACTAGTCAGAGTGAACAGCTGTATGAATGACTTAAACTACACAGCACATTAAAATTATTTATTTGTAAGCAGAGATAGAGAGAAGAGATACAGACAGAGAGAACAGGCATGCCAGGGCCTCCAACCACTGGAAGCAAATTACAGATGCATGTAATACTTTGTGTATCTCTGGATTTACGTGGGTACTAGGGAATTGAACCAAGGTAGTTAGTGCCTTAACCTTTGAGCCATGTCTCCTGCCACACAAATTTTTGATATTTGTGATAAGGAATGATACTTTGTCAAAATCATTTTGTCCAGGTAATTTCAAAGTGATTGCTTTTATTTAGTAATTTACTGTTTATTTCCTTGATGTGTTATATACTGACTAAAGCAATAGATAATTTGATCTGCATTACCACAGTAATTGAAGCCTGGGAATATGATTTCTAATACTGGATTTAAGACAAGAAAATCTCACACTGATCAAAAAGCTTTGAGCCTTCCATGGGACTTACTGAAGTAGTATTTTATCTGCATGTCTGTATGTGTGCATGTTTTAAAAAATATTTTCATTTATTTATTTGCAGGCAGAGAAAGATAGAAGAGAGACAGAAAGAAGGGGCATGCCAGGGCCTCTGGCCATTGCAAAGGGACCCCAGATGCATGCAGCACTTTTGTATGCATATTGCTTTGTATGGGTACTGAGGACTCAAACTTAGGTTGTTAGTCTCTGCAGGTAAGCACCTTTACAACTGAGCAATCTCTCCAGCCCTGTATGTGTGTTTTTTTGCATGTGCATGATGTGAGAACTGATCATATTTCTATTGAAAAAATAAGTTTTGATGATTTCTTTCAGCTTATTTTTAAAGTACCTAATGAGAATCAGAAAAATTACTAATAAATTTAAATATTAAATATTCCTGTGTTAGGAAAGAAAAGCAAATGGAATTTAAAAAATACCAATTATTTACCCCAAGCTACATAAAAGAGGTTCAGGTGACTCTATGAGCACTTCCATGGAAATTGGACATTTCTTTTTGGTACACTCTATTTCCTCTTGGCCCTGATCTGAATTTCTGCATCACTTAGCATACCAAATCTAGGGGATCACCCAAATGTTCATTGAATTTATCTTATTCCAGGGCTCATCTGTAAGGGAAGAGGTAGAAACTACAAATAGGCTTAGACAAGAGAGTTTTACTTCTTACCAAGAAAAAATGTAGTTTCATTTAATTCCTCAATTTTTTTGTGAGCATCAAGGTTTGTCTCTCAGAAAAAGATATTGAATGGATATGCAGAAGATGATTTGGAGGTGGAAGGCTGCTGTTCAGATGACCAACTCTCTTTGCTGATTTATATGTGTGATCCCCTTCCCCTCTTTCCTCTGTCTTATCCCAAGTGCTCTTGATATTTCCCCCTAAACACCAGCACCTACTTGTATGAATGCAGAGACCTAATAGCTTTAGAATGAACACTAGCTTACTGTTTATAAGGACTCCTTACTAAATTAGAAGAACTTAATGACTAGATTGGTCAGTTGCAGTTTGGATGTGGCCTGGCAAAAAATAAGACATTAAGGGCAACTAAATGCCAGAATTTTATATGACCTCATCTTTTAGACTCAGAATTCACAGGGTTTGTGCATTCCTGATAATGCCTAACACTGGCCATGTGACTGGAAAAATCCTCTGCTGAATCACTTCTAAAATGACCTTACAAATTTGGGCACTTCAAAGCCTTTTGGGACATACTTTTCTCTAATACACTCACTGATTTCACTTTAAAAAATTAATATCTTTATTATGAATAATTATATACATTGTATGAGAAAATCTTGTGTGTCCCCATTTCCCTCCTCTCTGTCCCCTACTCACTGGAGTACTTCCTTGGTGAGCATACTGGATCTGTCCATAGGTTAGGGGTTATGAACTGCACCAGAGGTAGCCAGTTTTTCGTTATTTTTTTCCTTCCCTTTGTGCATTTTTGCTGAGTGGGCCATATCTCTGGATATTCTCCCCAACCATAGCTCTTATGTTCTGTCCGTCCCTTCTTCCACTCAGTTCCCTGAGTCATAGTGGGTGAGTTTTAAGTCTGCTTTGGTGTTGAGATCTTAAGTGTCTCTGGATCTTTACTCTGGGTTGTGTTGGGCATCATTGGTGTCTGTCTCCAATGACCTTTTGTGGGTTATTAGACTTGCTGTGGTGATTGGTCTCCTGTTTGTCTCATTACTTTCTCATAGGTTTTATTTAGGCCCTGTGTGAAGGCCAGGGGTGGTTTGTCTTCTGCCAGGATGTCAGCCATCATCCAATGTCTTCTTGGTGGAATTGGGTTGTCCCTGGCTCTCTCAATGCTTTCTAAAAAAATACAAGCAAGAATCTCCATTGGAGAGTGAGATCAATATAGGTTAAATGAGATAATTTTGCTATTTTGTCAAGATTCTAGTGAGTATAGCCTCTCTGTAGCTCTCTGGTAGTGGGAATTTCCCCCTTGAAGCCTGGGTTCTTGGTCCCCATAGGATTTTACCATGTATCCTAGCTCCAGTTAAGGTTTCCTTGTCACTAAGTGCATCTCTTAGTCAATCAGTAAGCCACTGATTACCCTCCTAGGTTTAGTGCCACTATTACACAGATGAGCATTTCTTGACTTGCTGGTCTCTTCCTTATAGCCATGTGTTTAGCATTCTTGTAACAACTGTCTATATTGTATACCAGTGGTCTCTGCTTCCTCCAAATATCATTGACCAATTTTCCCTGGCAGCTTATGCAACACCATCCAGAACTACACATCTTATTATCTGGGAGCTGGTTACCATTCTGGATCTAGCAGGGTCTCTTCGTGTTGTTTGATGACACTCTATGATTTCTTCAGCAATACAGTCTTACCTTAGGCCTGGAAGGTATTCAAGAGCTTTGACTAAAGTCTGTCTCATTTTGGGGACCTCATGGGTTTTATCTCATTTTTTTTGTTTCATTCTTCTTATTTTCCCATCTTTCAACTACTGTCTGCTCAGTTGCTATTTGATAGCAGTGATGCAAATGCTGAGTGTATATGAAGGGCTAATCTGGAAGGATAAAGAAATCTTACACTTCTCATTGGGTTAGCATCAGCCTTGTCGAAACATAGGAGTCCTAGACGGCATGGGTTATACTTTAAATGTTTATTTAGTTGATAAGTTTCAAGACACATAATTAGCAAATAACTTAATAATAAGCTCCTAGAACGTTAATTCTAAAGGGGGAACCAGCATTAGAATCTAGAGGTGTAATCAGAGATCAGGAGTTGAGTATATGAATACTGTAATGACAATATGACATTATGTCAACTAGTGTCTAACCATCTGGATTTGATTTATTAGGCCACTTCAACTCTTACCTCCTTAACTTTGAGCTTCACGAATGATGAAACAGATCACATACTGTCTTAGAAAATAAGTATCTTCACAATATTGACGCCCTTTGAAAGGAATGTGCTTTGTGAAATGATTATATGTCTGTTTAAAAATATAATTATGAAAGAATTTTGGAGTGCCAATAAGTGACTGCCCAAAATGGGAAATGGGTGAACCATATCAGTATTAAGACTGTAAATTCCCGTTTGAAGGTATTTGAAGCTATTCTGGCCCTAACTCACATATATTGAAGGTTTTGGAGTTGCTAAATAACAGGAACATTTTTTAGCTTTTAGGGAGATTATTCTGTTTACTCTGTAGTGAATGAGTTAAGAGAGGAGGAGGCAAGCAGAATCTTTAGGGAGCTATTCCAGATGACAAATGCTGTATGTAGTCTTGACTTAAAAGCAAAGGGACTGAAGAAGAAGGAACAAATTATATCTGTTCACAACCAATTAGAAGAAGACATAAAAAAGATGACCAGGATAGTACCAAGATTTTGACTTGGTTGATTGTGTGTATGATTGTGCTCATAAAAAGTCTGGGGACACTAGAAGAGGAAGATTGACTTGGAGAGAGAGTTAAGGGAAAATTGCATGCTTAGAAGTTTTGAAATGACAATGCTTTTGTACTTTTAAGAACAAATCTGGATCTCAAAAACAAACTTTAGATGGGTTATGGATCAAATGAGAATATATTGAATAAAAAGTGACTAAAGGAGCCTGGCATGGTGGTGCACGCCTTTAATCCCAGCACCAGAAGTAGGAGGATTGCCTTGATTTCGAGGCCATTCTGAGACTACATAGTGAATTCCAGGTCAGCTAGGGCTACAGTGAGACCCTACCTTGAAAAAACCAAAAAAAAAAAAAAAAAAAAAAAAAAAAAGATTAAAGGATTCAAATATGGAGTATGTCATAGGAGGAAGTGGGTATGAAGGACTCTAGTTTGTTGCTAGGGAGATGGGAGGAGAGAGTTTCACAGAGGAGGAAATGTTTTGATTGGTTATAAATGAACCGACTGGTTAAAGAGGCTCTCAACTAAAATTGTCTAATAAATTTAGAAACTAGGAAGTTTACAGTGACCTATGTGGTAATAGCATTTGGAATGGATGCCAGATTACAGTGTATTCAGTACTGAATCAATATGAGAATATGAAGACATCTTAATCATCTTTTTATAAGATTGTCAGTGAAGGAAAGCAAGTACGAAAAAAATGAGAGGGGGTAATAAGACCGGAGATATCATTTCTGATATTCTTGTGATTGTTTTTAAAATGATGTTTTTAAAATGTTTTAAAATCCTTAAATTCACACACTAAAGGGGAAAAGCCAGTGGGAAGGAAAGAGAAAGGTTGTCCAAGAAGAAAGAGGATATAAGAAATATGCACTAGTAGAAGGAATGCCTTTTTCACTGAGTTGTGAAGAGAAAAGGATTTAAGGGCAGTCACAGATGCAGACACATTTGAAGAGTTTGAAGCAGGAAGTCATGGAAGTTTCTGCCTGGTGACCTTGATTTTTTTTTTTCTGTGGGGAGTAGGAGATGATGTCATCTGTTCAAAAAGAGAGGGAGGTTGTGGCGAGGACACACACACACACACACACACACACACACACACACACACACACACACACAGATTTGGAATTGCTCCTGAGAATAATGGGAGTAGGTATTGTCCCTAAGAAATTCCTGAGCTGTCCTGAAGCCCTATTAGGTAGGGTTTGCAGTGGCCACTCTGCATGGCAATTCAGCTTTCTCCTTTTCTGGCATTCAGACTTTTGGGTACAGAAGGAGAAAAGGAAGGTGCTTAGATTACTTCATAATTCAAATTTAATAGGGTGGATATGTTTCAAGGGTGAAAGTAAAAGATTGTTGAGAAACTTGGAAAAAGAAAGGCCCACAGTGTTCAGACTAGATAGAGAAGGAAGTAAAACAAGAGACAAGTTGTGCCTTGAGATAAAGGGAGGATTTTAATGACTGTAGGTCAGATGTAGGCCAGAGAATGAGCACACTCAGAGGAAGTTAATGAGAGAGCTAGAGATATATGGTCCTGGGGTTCATTAGTGAGATGTCTGAATTTATGTTCAATAGCTAAAACAGTTTTGCTTCCTGGAAATGCTCACATGTGGACAGAGGAGTAAAGAGCTGAAAGCAATTTGCAAAACAAACTACTCACTGAATTGTAAAAGATAGAGGAACCAGCAGTTGAAAGTAGTACATAGATTATTCATAGGGACATTGAAGTCTCTTTATGCTATGCATGCATTCCTAGCAGTAATGTAGCATGGAGTGGAATCATGAAGGGAGGGGGTCAGTGATCAACATATAGCACCAAAAGAAAATGAAAGAAGGTAGATGATATGTATCTCAAAGAAAAAAACATTTGGACATGAGAAAGGAAGTTTTAGTCTGAGCAGGTCAATGGAAACTAAGTAAAAGACAATTGTTATATTTCTGGTGGTGTGGGAAGCATGGGAGAACCAGTTAATTTAGAATTTATTAATTATTGCATTAATAGAGATGTGATATTCACCTTTTGCTGTAGTTTCTGATATTACTTTTCTTTATTCTTACTTTTTACATGTGTATAAAAGGAGTATCTCACACTTTTTTTAAAAAAAAACAAACTCAGACATTTGGGTAACTATGGGAATGTGGACTATTATTCAGAGACTATCTTCTAGTTTGGGATCTAAAATTGTGTGAAGTTCTAAAATCAATGGTGAGGGTAAGAATAGGCAAGAATAGAAGCTAAGTATGCATGGATAATGGATAGATACTTAAGAAGCTTCTTAAGAAAGCAGGATAATAAACTGTGGTGTTTTGATTTGTAGTAGAAAATATCTATTGTCTAAGGTCACACAAGGAATGGAGCTGGGATAAAAATTCAGGTCTGTATTACTCCAAAGTCAATGTTATAAGTAAAGAACATGCAGTTCTTTATTTGTAGGTAAAATGGATTTATGTAGGAGGAAGCAATTATAAGGTAAATCAATATAGAATCAGCATGAGGACAATATGAATACACTTTGGTGTCAGATTGCCTGGGGTGTAATTCCTCACACAGCCCTAATTGATTATGAAAATGGGTAGTTATTTAAAGTTTTAGAAGTATTTTTATTTATTTGCAAGCAGAGAGTGATAGAGAGAAGAGAGACAGAGAGAGAATGGGCATGGCAAATACTCCGGCCTCTTCAAATGAATTCCAGATGCATGCTTCACTTTGTGCATCTTGCTTTACATGGGTACTAGGGAATCAAACCTGGATTGTTAGACTTTACAGGCAAGCACCTTAACCACTGAAAAATCTCTTCAGCCCTTCATTCAAACCCTTTACCCTCAGTTTATTCATCTGTAAAATGGGGATATTAATGTCTTTTTCACAGGGTTACTATGAGGAACTGTTAGGACCCCAGAACCCCGACTCAAAAGAAGACTCTGACCAACTCTCCTATGCAACACACAAAGGGTTTTATTAAAAATAACTAGGCATGCCCAGGGCTCAAGTGCGTGTCCATAGCCAGACAGAGGCAAAAAAAGCCAAGAGCTAAGTTCAGCAGACGCTTTAAAGGAATCCAAACATACATCACAATTCAGGGAATCTTTACAGGCTTTTCCAGTAACCTGGGCATTTGCACATTCTTTCCATATCTATAGAACCCATTCTCAGTCTTTACTGGGCTTAACCACAGATGCAAGATTACAGGGAAACAAAGGCAGGAT
>PVHP010015934.1:24705-35739 GCA_004024765.1 Zapus hudsonius | reverse complement strand
GAGAGAGAGAGAGAGAGAGAGAGAGAGAGAGAGAGAGAGAGAGAATGAGAATGAGAATGGGTGGCCAGGGCCTCCAGCCAATGCAAAGAAACTTCAGACACATGCATCATCTTGTGCATCTGGCTGTATGTGGGTCCCGGGGAATTGAATTGGGTCTTCTGCTGTGCAGGTAAGCGCCTTAACTGGTGAGCCATCTCTCCAGCCCATAACTTCTTTATTCCTTTCATTTCTGTGATGTTTCATCATCTTCCAAGGTTCTTTATATACTTGTTATATATAAAGTAGATCAAAATATACAGAGATAAATTTAGCCTCTTAATGTTATTTTCTTCTACTGATGATTAAATTTTGATTTATTAGTTGTGTTTTTGTTGACTCCTTTTGGTTCTTAGATGTTAACCCACCAAAAAATTGCAAAAAACTTGAAACACTTTAGCAGATTCCTCCTTCCTAAAACATCCTAAACCCTATTTTTCACTCTATCCCTTTATATTGATTAAACATAAAATAACCTATACTTTCTAATATGACTCTAAGGTTTTTCCAATTTTTAAAGGAAAACCTTTAAATTATAAAACTTGATATGGAAATATAAAATTTATTGAAACTATACAAAAGTCAATATAATATTATCATTAGAAATAATATTGCACTTGTATAATTTCTAAGGTATGACATTATGAACATGTAATATACATGATATGCAAATATAATTGGCTATTTGAACATGCTTTTTAATATCGGATTTTAGACAACCTATTATTTAATTAAGTATCTTTAGAAAAACTCCATTTAGGAAAACTGAATAGTAAATGTGTTTGAACTATATTTGTTAATGTTAATTACAGGCAGAAAATATACTATATATTTGTTCAACCAATAACACAACTATGAACACTAGTACAAATATACTTTGCCATTAGGAGTAAGTTCTACAATAAAATATAGGACTGTTGATTTAATCTTCCTGATTCTCCACAAAAGAGAATGCTGCCACTTAACATCCTGTGTGTGTGTTAAATCATTATAATCCAGAGTTCCTTTGTCTTAGTGCTTCATCATCAAATAACTGAAAAAAGTAGTATGCTAATTATTTTAGCAAGAAGTATTTAAAACAAGAATCATGTTAACATAAGGTGCATATTCACACACTTCCTCTAGATACTACTTTAATCTTTTTACCTTCAGTTCCCTGGAATTGGCCAATAGAGTTCAGCCCTGAGCCAAGCACTGCTGATGGTGTGTAGTATCTATAAAACTATTTTCGGGCTGGAGAGATGGCTCAGCACTTAAGGCACTTGCCTCCAGTGCCTAAAGCCCCTGGTTCAATTCCCCAACACCTACATAAGCCAGACCCACAAGTTGGTGGCCTTGGTGCTCTCTCTCTCTCTCTCTCTCTCTCTCTCTCTCTCTCTCTCTCTCTCTCTCTCTCTGAGGCATTATCCCCTGCCCCCAACACACAAGACTGACCAGTGTACAGCAATAACCCCATTGAGGACTACTTTCAGGGGAAGGAGGTGACATGGGAGAGGGAACGTAAGAGTATAAAATGATGGAAATATGACAAAGATGCAACATTTTTATTACTTAAAAATCTCAATTAATCAAAAAATAAATCCTTGTATTTTAGAAAACCATTTCAAATATTCAAAACACTGCCCAATGATTTCTGTCTTTTTTTCTGTATTTGACTTTTATGCTTTTGTCAAAATCAGACTTCATCTAAATGCATATTTTAATATAATTAGGCATATAATGTGACTCTATGACAGTTCCTTAACACTCAAGATTAGTCATAGTTCATAGAAAAATGATCAATATTATAACTTCCTGAACACATATTGCATTTAATATCAATCGTCAACCCAATTGTGTCCTATCTCCAGAAATACAGAAGAATCACACACAGTTCAGGTTTTATAATTCCTAACTATTTCATAATATTGAAGAAAATATGTAACATAATTGAAGTGACCCCAAACACCATTTTCTGTATTAGTCAAAAAAAGTCTTAAAAATGAATATGAAGGAAACTTGTATCTCATGCAGAAATTGAAGCTATCTAAAACTCCTGGGTTCCAGTGCTTTATGGGATCGTGTTAATCCTGCTTATTTATCAAAGTGTTACTATTTTGAATGATTCATGTAAGAAGGCCTTGTCAAGAAGAGAGTACTATGCTGAGTATCATACGTATCAAGTGAACCTGAGTAGCTCAGAGGACTATTTTTGTGAATTATTTATTGTCAGTTGTTTTATTTTATTTTATTTCATTGATATTTGTTTTCTCTCTGTTTTCTTACCAACCCACCCAACTGAGATTAAATCTAGCTAAATGGCTTTTCTGTGCCTAGTGACTGGAGTACTCAGCATAGTTAAATAAAAGCAGAACCATGACCAGGTCATCGTGTCTATGGTTTTCTAAGTTCTCGGTGCCATCTTGATATCATTTTTATGTGACTTTGGTCATAGCCATTTCTGCTGAACACAATCAGTAATCCACGTACATGTTTCCCCTACTCAGCATATATCCATATCTTTTTTGGTAAAGATAAGACTAGATCTGAAATTCTTTGACACTTTGAAACTATCTCTAAGCATTATTACATTTGCTCATATTTCAATTTTTTTCAGCACTTTAAGAAGCCTTAAATCTTCTACAACTCAAAAGGTGACTTTTTACTCGGGTAAACCCATAAGAATTTACTGCAGGATTGCAAAAAAGGTTGATAATTGAACAAAAACGAAATTTCTAAAAAGAAGCCTACTTTGAATGTAAACTTATTGAGCTAATTTTGTCATAATCTAAGTAAATAAAAATAAATCTTCTATTCAGATTTTTAATTTTTATAAGGGAGGAAAGGATTTATTGAAGCTACAGATCCAGGGGAAGTTACATATTGGTGAAAAATGCTGGTCCCCTTTCACAGGTCCAAACAGAAAGCAGAAAGAAAGACAGAGAGAGAGAGAGAATCCAACACCACACATACAGAAGAGCAAACAGGCAGGGGGAGGGGAGAGAAATGTCCTTCCCCTTTATATAGCCTCAGGGTGGGGTCTTGCAACCCTTTCCTAGATCTCTAGAATTTCCTTCCTGCACTGCCTTCCCAAGAAGGGATGTACATTTCTAGCTTCTCTGAGCTTCCTTACATCCTGCCCCCTACTGAGGGGCTTCTTTCCTGTGAACATACTCAGAGACCCACCCAAGAATACTAGAAAGGTCAAGTTGTGAACAAAACTTAATCATTACAAGTCTATCCCTTTTCAACTTGACATCAAACCATATCTCCTTAAATCATATTTCATTTCCAAATGAAGATATAACAAGATCATAATTCTGCCTAACTTAATATAAATATTACACATACAACTGCAAACACATTACCTCCCCCATCACAAGGCAAGGTCCCTTAACTATGAGTTCTGAAAAATCAAAACAAGATACAGGCCTTTAACATATAACAGCACAGAATAAACATTTTCAACTGCTATGAGGCATCACCAGGAGAGATGGGACCAATGCAAACTCAACAACCATTACACAAAAATCAAACATCTTCAGACCTAGTCCAATATCACAACCAGTAACAGACAGTCTCCAGATTTTTCAATTCTGCCCCTGAAGCTTGGCTATGAAGCTGGGAAAAACAACGTTCCCTAGCCAACAGCATTCCATGGTGGCCGTCACACAGTCCTAGAATATCCAAACACCTTTGGATCTCCATCACAAACCATGGTCTGTCTTCCAATGGCTTCACTTGTGGATCAGAGACTTCACACCCTGTCCCATCTGAACATCTCTGGGTCTCCATTGCAAACCACGGTTCATCTTCCAATGACTTCACTGGCCTATCAGAGACTTCATGCCCTATTCTATAAAATCTAATTATTAAAAAAAATTATAGCTAAACATTTTGCTATGTTTTCTTTAGTTGTAATCAATATAAAACTTGAAATATTTTTCATGTGTCTTTGATGTTGATCTTTTGACACTGCAATAAAAATAGGAAGAAGTGACTTCAAAAGTAAACTTTAGTTTTGAATAAATTTGTAGTTTGTATTAAAAATGACAATTAATCATCACAGAATAGCAGTAAAAATGGAGGTGTTCCTCTTGGAATCATGACTGTTAACAACATTCCTGAAAACTAGCACATTAGGAAATTGGGAACGTTATCCCTTTATATGGCTCATGTCCTGTATCTTTAAAACAAATACAATTAAATACTCAAATTATAGTGTTGCTTTAAGGTGCACTTAGCTTCTTCACACCTAGCACTAAGCATTGAAACAGGAGCAGAGTAAAAACTGAAGGAATTGTTGCTGCTATTTTAGTATCATTAAATATAAATATTTCATTGATTTCATCATTAACTCAAAGTCATCTGATGGAATGGCTTTTTTTCTAATGTGTAATAATCAATATTCATGTAGTGAATGATTAACATAACTTATTAGAACTATTACAAGCATTTTGGTTTGTATTTAAACTAAATAATCATTTTTAAAATATTTATTAAAATGATACGATTAGACTGTTGTTACTTTTTATCCTTTAAGGGAAATCAAAGGCTGTGTTAAAATTGATCATTTTCTTAAATTGTTTATTTATTTTCCAAATTGGGTACAATAGTCAACAAAATAATTCTTTTTAGACATTCAATTTTGATTTGAAGCAATTACACAAATGGTCAGGTATACAATGCAACAGAAAATCTCCATATTTAAAAGAAATTTTGATATTTACATTTAGGTGTAGAAATGCTTATTAAATTTCTTATTTATGGTATTCTTATTTATGGTATATACATGGTATTCTTCAAAATTTATCACAGAAAAATATTGTAAAATGAATGCATGTGAGCCAATTCTGACAGAAAGGCAAAATGACATCAGCAAAAGCAAACCAGATGATGGGAGACTTTATCATTTAAGATAGGTTATAAGTGAAAGCATGTGGGCTTTCAAAGCTTGGGTGAATGGTTTCATGTCAACAATCCAAAGCAGATGGTCCATTTCATGTTGAGTGGTCAGAGGAGACTGCTGAAGCCAAAATTCATCGCATCAAATGCCCAACCAGAACTTCCCCATATTTTCTCTTAAGTGCTAAATAAAAATAAATTCGTCGTTTTATAGACCAATGCTTTCAGGTGGAAATAGCAATTGTAAATGAAATATTGTCTCTCATTAGTGTTCATTATGGTGTGCTTTTCATGATTATTTTACTTATTCTTTATGTAGCTGGCTCTGAACATAAGAAATGCGAGCCAATTATAAATAGAATGACCAAATCTGCCATACAATTTACACTTAGAAGATATTTTTTGATATACCCAGCAAAGTAGAATGACATGCTTGGTGTATACCATAAAACTAAATTATGAAAAAATTATGGATGGAGAATTTTTAGTAAAAAAAATCCATAGAGAAAAGTAATTTGAAGACATTTAAGCATAGCTGAACTGAAACATATATTTGCATTAGAATCATTAATATAATCCTAATCAAATTCTGTAGGTATTATTTTAGATTTTTAGCATTCTTTGGTTATTGGAATCTATATGATTACTGTATAGCAAATTAAGAGGTTCATAATGAACCCCTTACATGATCATAGCACACTGAACATCTTTCATATAATTGCACACCAACAAATTAGTGATGACAACATCCCTATTCCAATTTTATTTATGTCATGGAAGAGGAATAATTTCTAATAGTAACAAATCCAAGATTTAATAAATGTTATATCCGTATGGCTAATGCAGTTCTGTCTTGATATTTCTGCCTTGTTCTAGGTACACTGATGTCTTATTATTCAAAAGAAATTCCAGTTAGATATCAGATGCTATACTCACCACATTGTTTATTGGCTGCTGACTTGACTTTTAAAATATGGTATACTAGAGAAACCTAAGTGTTTTTCTATGTTCACTTCTATTCAGCATTAAGGGTTGCTTAACTTTCGCTCTGTGAATTTTCTCTATTCCCCCAGACTGAGCCAGTGTGCACATTGCTCTGCATTCTTAACAGTAATGTGTTTTAGTGTAATTTCTCACTACTCTTTTCTTTCCTATCAGAGGTTATCTGCAGAGTTTCTTTGGAATTTCTATAAAACCACTACGATGTGCTAAGAAAGCAAACTAGACTTGGTTCTCTAGTCCATAGAGGTAAATGTTCCATAGAGGTAAATGAAGAGAGGTTTAGGACTGTTGACAGAGACAAGCAGATAAAACAGTTAAACAGGTTACCTAATAAAAACAATGGAGGATGCTGAATTTACCCTGACTGATCTTTGGAGCTGATTTAGCTGTGATGTGTGATTGGCTGAATTGAACCTACTGACTCACTCTTTGATGGGATCAAAAGTGAATGCAGCATTTATTCAGGACAAAGCCTTGGGAGGGGGAACCTTAGACCAGTGTCCTGTTGATATCTGACAGTGACTTTATGTTGATGCCTAGTACAACATATATTAGAGAACTGCCTTTCTGCCTCTTCTCATATTGTTGACAGAAGAGTGTCCAACATAACTCATAAAGACGTATCCACATTAAGATCTCATTCCTGTAGAGAGGACACAATATTCAAACCATGCTATACTGTATATATCCTTAAGATATATACATCCATTTTAAATCTCTCAAAGAATATGAACAAAAATTCACTTCAAGTCCAAAATTCTAGGGAGATTTTATCCTGAGTAAAGATGTAGGTCAATAGCTTGTACTATGTACATTTTAAAAAATATAGTTTATTTTCCCTTCACGTAAAATTGATTTCAAGTAAGTCCTGATCTTAACAGTTCTGATATATGTACATCAAACCAGGTAAAGTATTTGATCTTGTTTTTAAATATCTAATGCAAAAATATGACTTCAACATTTTTCTGTTTTCCCTAAAATTACAGAATCCCATTAGAAACATCACAGGGAGTTCTCACAGCCAGGATGCATGCAGTCAGCAGAATCAAGGATCCTCTTGGTCTACATCACTGATGATTAAATAGGAGAAATACAACTGCCTGGTTGGATGTAAGAGAAAGTCAAGCCTTCATCCTTCTAAATGTTTGAAGAGTGTTCTCCACAACATTTTCCTAATTTTCTCTAAGCAGTGAGAGTGTGAGTCCTTGTAGCAAAATTCCAAGGATCTAAAGTATACTACAAATGACCTTCCTCACAGGACATTAGGGAATAGCTGACAGGGAACAACCCACTCTCCTGGGTGTGCCATTTCATCAACTTGTGTTAAGCATTGGGTGTTAGACCTGGGCTGTTGGGATCCTAGTGGAATTTCAAAGGCATCCACATATCTTGATTTTTCTACCAGCCTATTCCTACCAGTTAGCTGCCTAAACTCTTATAGAAAAAATGCCTTGGGAATGAATATGTTTATCTGTTAAAGTCATATCAGATGATGGTCCTTTTGCTATAACAGCCCATGTTATGAATGACCTGTAGCCTCACTTTAATCTCCAATGGGTTATGATTTCTTGACACTTAAAACTTTTGACCTGATTTTTTTTCTGCCTGTATTCAAGATTCTTCTCACCCCATTCCAGAGTCGCAACCTTGTATGATATATACATCTTCACTGTTCTAAAGGTGAGAATTCTGTCTTATTTTATTGTCCTGCAAATCAACCTGGACTTCACCAGCTGAAGCTTGATAAATTCTTAAACTTCACCTCCAACTTCCCTGCTGTACCAACCCCCAGTCCTGTCTGGTGCTGAATCAGTGTAACCTTCTGACTTCTCCCTCAGATAGAGACGCTTCTCAAAACTTTCTTACCTGAGGGCCTCCTTTTTAAGTCATAGATTTATTAAGTGTGATATGAGCCAAAGTCCCTTTACTGTGTTCAGGGCAATTTTAGCATAGCTGACAAGAGATTATCAGATCATCAATGAATCTATCCCTGAAGTTGTTCACAGTCACCATTTTTCTCCATTCATTTGGGAGCAATTAATCATCATTAAATGTTGTAAGGAAACCTTTCAAAATTGGCATGTGTATTTCTGGCATTCATTGCCAAGGGCTTGTATATGATGTGTCTTCTGGCACAACGAGAAAACCTGATCATTTCCTAATAATTTATTGAATGAAATTTTGTCAAGTGGTGTTAGGTAGCCAGCTTGTGAGGATGGACACAGAAGATTTCAGTAGAAGTGATCAAATTATGTTCATAATGACTCTGGTATGTATTAATTTCATGAGGCTTTTTATCCAACTTCAAAGTATGAAAAATCTACCACAGAAAATCATCTTCCTTTGAATAAAACTCACCCCAAAACAATGTGATGCAGGGGAATCAATTTTAGTGTAGCTATCCCATATCCATGCTATAAAATTGAACTTCTGTGCTATAACTTATTTTCACTTTAACTTTTATTTTACAGTATCCTAAATGGTAATTAACAGATAGCATCACCATAATGCTAAAATGCAGTAGGAGAAGACAATATTCTGATAAGTAAATCCAAGTAGTTCATAACAAACTCAGACTTAGTTTTGCAATTATCCAAGACAAATTGTCTTAAATACCTGTGTTAGTAAATCTAAGCTGTCAACTTGAATAGATCTAAAATCAAGTAAGAGACAAATTTGTGAACCTGTGTTTAGAAAATCTCTAGATTAGATTAATTGAGGTATAAAATGACCAAGCAGCCATCCCTTCTCCTTCCTGACAGTAAACAGTGTAATCAGCTACGTCTTGCTCCTGTAGCCATGTCCTACTTATCACAAAGTATTATATCCTTAAACTGTCAGCCAAAATAAACTCTTTCTTAAGTTGGCTTTTGATGTTTTGTTGGGCATTTTATCCCAACAATGAGAAAATTCATACAAAAGTCATGTATAGAGTAAGACCTCTGCTGTGGGAAATCTTTCCATCTGGTTCTCAAGCGTTTGGAACTTGTCTGTGGGATGAATGAGGAAAAAGTTGAAACTTTAGGCTAGAATTCTTCAAAGCCCTCAATATTTATATAAGCCATAGAGTTTCATGATCCATGCTGATGGGAGTTTGGCATATCAGAATGGTGATAAAAATGAAGAGAGTAGAGGCCTGGCTCAAGAGGTACCAGAACAGCAAGGACTACATTGGAACCTAAGCTAGAGACAATTTATGTCATATTCTAGTAAACACCCATATTTATCTATGTCCGAAGAATGTGAATAAAGCTGAGTTCAAACCTAATAGACAAGCAAATTAGTTTGGCTGAGAAGATTTCAAGTCCAGATAGCATTTAGACTGTGTCAAGATTACTGCTCACTGCTTTCACCCAGGTCAATAGCTGGAGATAGCAGAAAAAAATGCAGCCCCCAAAAGATATGAAATATGGGCCTTTTGTTAGGATAAGGAGGGGTTTAGCATTGCAGACCAGGCTGTTGCTGAGAAAACAGATAAAATAATATTATCACCATTAAAAGTAACCTCCTGCTGTGATCTTGGATAACCAGAAAGGTTCCCTGAGGGCAAGACCATACCTGTAGAACACCATAATCTTTTGAAAATTTGAATTCATCTGAAAGGAGAGAGCCTGAACTGAGAATACCACAAAGAGGTTCCTGTTCTAAAACAATGACATGGAAATGTTCCGTACAGTCAGCCTCAAAATCTCACAAAAGACATTGAACTATGGTTCAAGGGCAGGTTCCTTCTCAAGCTGGAGACAGAATTTTCCCAACTCACCCACATAGTACTTATCTTGCAAACATGATGAATGCCAATTCAAAGGGGTCATGGAGTCTTGTTTCTTGGCTGCAGAGAGCTGTTGAGCCAACATAAATGGTGCCCTGGGTTAGAGTCTCTACAAAATGCCCCTGATGACCAAGACTACATGAAGTGACTTAACTTATGTCACTGGAAACCTCATGCTCTTAGAGATGCCATAACCATAATGGTGGTTCTTCTATCAAGGAGAGCTGCAGGCAGAGAATAGACATTGACCAAGGCAGAGTGTGCTTTTGGCATAAGAACTGGTGGGTGGGGGGCACTCATGCCCTTTGGAAACTAGACTAAATCATCAAAAGCCCAGACATGGAATTGTAAGATTTAGTGTTTGATCTTCAAGGTTTCAGTTTTGATTTGATGCAGTCTCTCCTTGCTACGTTCCCATACCTCGGTTTTGGAAAGGAAATGTTTACTTTATGCCTGTCCATGTTGGAGTTACTGAGAATGTTTTGTAGAGCTGACATTTAAAAAATAGCTTTGAGTTTAATAGGAGAGCTTGAAGTTTTGACATCTGAACAGTATTGGGACTATTCAATATTTGGGAGACTTTTGAAGTTATACTGTAGGAATTTTGCATTATTAGATGTCCATGAGTCTATAGGGACAATGAGTAGAAGACTATGTCTTCGAAGAATTAGGTGTGGATATTAAGTTGGCAAGTGGTGAACAGTGGTTTTGTGATGAATAATCTCAATAGTCAAATTAATGATGTCTAGGATCACTTAGATGAAAATTGGTGATGGAATATATTGATTAGATTAATTTATGTGAAAAGACTCAACCTAAAAGAAGAACCATTCCATGGGCTGTAGTAACAGACTGAATAAAAAGGAGAAAGAGAAGTCCACATTTCCTGACTGCAGACCCAGGGTGCCAAGTTGTTTCAAGCCTCTGCAGCTATGCCTCCCCATCATGACATGCTGAAACTTCAAACTGTAAACCAAAATAATTCCTTAGTTCCTTATGCTGTTTGTCAGTATTTGGTCAGAGCATCAAGAAAAGCATGTAATGTCCTGTGCTGGATCTCAGTTTGTCATCTGCAAAATAGTGAAGGAAATGCCGGCTTTATAGGGCAGTGCTACATATGTGAAGAAGTTTACATCAACCAATGACTGCTCTATGAACATTGATTGTCCATTTTGAGCAGAGAAAAATGACACAGAAATCACCTCAAATGAATTGAAAACTTTATTTTTATTTTTTAAAATATTTTATTTATTCATTTTTCAAGCAGAGATACAGAGAGAGAGAGAGAGAGAGAGAGAGAGAGAGAGAGAGAGAGAGAGAGAGAGAGAGAGAGAGAGAGA